>JACBWW010000017.1:2386106-2486952 GCA_020086605.1 Lanius collurio
GGAAGGGAAGGGAAGGGAAGGGAAGGGAAGGGAAGGGAAGGGAAGATTGGAAAAGAGAGGAAGAGAGAGAGGAAGGAATGTAAGGAAGTTAAGGAAGTTAGAGAGGGAAGGAAGGAAGGAAGGATTCCAGGAAGGAAGGAAGGAAGGGCAATTTGTTCTCCTTTAAATGGTCTCAGAGTATTTCAAAAGGAGCTTTGAATATTGCCAATGAGTTCACATGAATGATCTGGGCATATGTTAATTTCTGCTGCTGAATTAGTTTCTCTACTCAGCAAGTAGAGTATTATTTTCTCTACTCTTGTCCTATGAGTAAGTAGAGTCTGCACATCTCTTTTGAGCAGTTTGCTCTTCATGTCATTTAATATTGTGAAGGCTGAAATTGTAGGATGCCTTAAGGTAAAAGTGTTGACTAGTTACCTCTTAGATCCAAATTCTTGTTCCAAAGTAAGCAGCTAAACAATGCTTATTTCCCTGGGGTCTCCTTTGGAGGCAGCAAAGTCTTGCTCATTGAGTTCAGTGGGAACTGCAAGACTCTATTTGAACAAAATTTGACTGAAAGACTTGAAAGAACAGAAGGTATCTATGAAAAGATAGCTCTTGACTCTAAATTCCACATTAGCTCCTTAAAGATCTGCCCAGACACTAATGTAAGGACTGAAGCCCAGTCACAGCCTGACCCAAAGCACATGAAATTCAGCCAGAACACCTGAATTGTTTCAAAAGAGTCATATCAGACCCTAAAGGAGTCATCTGCAAGAATTCATACCACAAACAACAAGCAGGATAGGTGTTTTTATATTTCATGTGTTTCCTGTCTGACAACACACAACCTGAATTTTCCAGAGTATTTCACATGATCCTTGCTTTCTTAAAGTGCTTCATGGAAGCTCAGTGTTTTCCTGAAATTTCAGACTGATGTGTAGGGAGAGGTCAGTGGATTTGCTGTGGATTTGCAACTGCACTAGCAGTGTCACCAAAATCTCCAAGTGGCTCAGAATCTGTACTTCAGCACTTCACTTTTATTTAGATTTTAAAGCTTTGCTAAGCTAATTCTACTCTGTCCCAGCAGCCTGGAAAATCCCCAGAGAAAAACCCTTAGGGACTGCCCTTTTGCTATTGTCTCTTTCCAAGAGGGGCCCAGGTAGTGACTTGTGAGTTCCCTCTACACAAAGCAGAGAGAGGAAGAAAGAACTAATCTCCCCTGCCCCCCGTGTGCGAGAGAAAGGCAGGGCTCAGCAGCGTGTGTGCATCCCAGTGAGAGCGGGGCTGGGGCACAGGATGACCTCCGGCTGCCTACCCGCCACAAAGGGACCGTGGCATTGACACAGCCTGACTGCTCTCCTTCGGAGGGGACAGATTGAGAGGAAGTGACCCTTGGTGCCCCCCTTCTGCAGGGGACCTTGTGAAATAAGTGTTGCTCTTCTCTTCCTTCCTTCCTCAGGCAGCTCAAAGAATTTAACGATGAGAAATTGCTCGTTTTTACTTCATCATTCAAAGAGCAAGCAATGAAGAGACTTCTTCCTTGAAAGGGGTGAGGAGGAAGTGTAGAGGAGCTAGCCTTAACTATTTACTTCTGCCTTGGGAAATCCAAAACTGGTCCACAGGGTTCACGGATGACAGGGCAGCAGGCAGCAGCAGCAGGAGCTCTGGGTGAGACTGTGGGAGTCTATCGGGGGTTGTTTTCTAAGGGGACTCATAAAATGATCCCAGTGGCCCCATTCCCAAGAACCAGGAACATCAGAATGTTCAGAACTGTTTAACAAAACTCCCCAATGGCATTTGGTTAATTCCCAGTGAAACCTAGATCTGGGAGGACAAGAAGGATTCTGGGGACTGTGGAAAGGAAAAGGCTGATTTGGGGGAAAGGAAGCAGAAATGTTTAAGCCCATGTCACAGCTGTGTGATCAATCTCTGCCCATCCATGCTGAGGTTCACAGTGCCAAAGCTTGAACCCAAGGCCAGGCCTGGGTAGGTTTGAGCGTCAAGGTCCTGTGAGAAGCACCTGGGGGTGTTCAGCTTGAAGAAAATGAGTCTCAGGGGGGCCTTATCACTCTTTATAACAGGAGAAGTTGTAGCCAGATGGGGTTGGTCTCTCCTCCCAAGTAAAAAATGGCAGGACAAGAGGAAATGGCCTTTAGTTGTGCCGGGGGAGGTTTAGACTGGATATGAGGAAAAAGTTTCTTCAATGAAAGGGTTATCAAGCATTGGCACAGGCTGCCCAGGGAAGTGATGGCATCATCACCCCTGAAGGTACTTACAAGACATGTAGATGTGGCACTTAAGGACAGAGTTTAGTGGTGGACTTGGCAGTGCTGGACAAATGGTTGGACTTGATGGTGTAAAGGTCTTTTCCAACCTAAACAGTTCTGGAATTCTGTGATAAACATTTCATGCACAGCCCGGGTTCACATCTCCTGACTGTTGAGGGGCAATCCATGAGCACATGGGCTCAGTCTCTGCCCTCCCTCTTCAAACGAGTTTTAAATGTCTCTCAGATGCACTTGGGGTAAGTTGGGAGGGAGGGAATGACCTTTGGATTCTCCCTCCTGAGGGAACCTGAGAAAATGACCTTTTGGCCCTTAGCTCTGCAGGGGTTCGGGAGAGGTCGGGAGGAATGACTCTTGGTCCAATCTTGCTCACCACAGGGGCTAGGGGAAGGAAAAAGAGAAAGAACTCCAGGAATATGTGATCACGGGAATTTCTGTCGTCTTCTGAAAAAGAGGCATGTTTACTTCATAGACTCTGTAAGAAAAATAACCTGCCACTGAGAAACAAGCAAATCCATTTAAAGCAAGAAAAAGCCTCAACTCGGTGACCTAGAAATCAATGCTGAAAGTAAAAGCTGATAAATAAATAAATAAGTAAATAAAATAATCAGAGATGTCGTGCAAAAATCAAGGGGTGCCCTTTGAAGAGGTGTAATCAAGGCTCTGAGCCTTCAGTTATAATGGTTTTGATTAAAGAAAGCTGTGCAGAAGTAATCTATTTTATTTTTAAATGGCCTGATTTTCCCTCACTACTCTCTTGGAGGCTGAACCTAGAACAGTTTGGAGGAGGACATGAAGTGCTCAGTGAAAAATGCAAGTGAAAAGGTATGCATTTAATAAAAAAGAAAACTGACATCTGCTTAAGTTACTTTTGGGTTTTGATGGCACACATTAATATTCACTGAAAGTAGCAATGCTCTAGTAAAATAAAAACATGAAATCCTGGCTGATCAAGCCACACAGTTTTACACTTTTTCCACAAAACCTGCAATATAGTTACAAGCACAGTTTTCACCCTGAGCTGGGGACAGGGCTCATCATATGCTGTGTACTTTTGGGTTTATTTATTCTTTTTACTCTTCCCAATATAAAGAACTTAAAAACTTCCAACAAACTTTTTGTTTATTCACAATTTTGAACTCTTCACTTGTTTCTGTTACAGCTGAAAACTTCTTTATGTGTGAAAATCTTCTGTTCTTATACAGGGTCAAATATATTTTCTTTGCTTGATAAATAAAGACAAAATAGTAGAAAAGAACCTCAAAAGAATCCCAGTTCGGGTGGGAGGGGAGGAAAGTTTATGTTTTCTTCCTCCAGAAGGTCAGATATTTATTCAAGCCTATCTGAGCCTTTTGAACAGAGCCTGGGCTGTGCTGGAAACCTCCTGAGAGCAGCGTTCCTTAGAGAATGGAAGGGATGGCTGCCCTCAGAAGGGCTGGCCACAGAGTGGGCTGCTGGCTTTAGAGTCTGGCAGTGCCAAAGGTACACTGAAACACAGGGTGCAGAAGCAGAGTCTTTTTCCAAAGCAGTTATTTAAATAAAGCAAGCAGAGTTCTTGTCATAACCTGCGTTGTGGCAGCAAGAATCAATTGTACATTACTTCCTGCCAGCACTCCAGTTCCTCCCAGATGAGTTCCATGGTGGAACAGGGGGATGCTCCATAGAGTTTTGCAGGTGAACATTTCTAGTTACAGTAGTTTTTAGGAGAATTTTGAAATATTGTCAATATTCAGCTCTTCCCCCCCACCACCTTTTTTTTTTTCATTGTTAAAATAAGCTGCATAAACTATCAAAGCTTGGAAAAGCAAAGGGAATCCAAAACTTCTACAAACTGTGCAACTTTGGTTTGATAAGTTGCATGGTTTAGTGGAAACTCAGGCCACATCTTCATTTGCCTGTGGTCAAAATTTTGGGAAGATAAAGCAACTGATTGCAGTTGGTTTTCTTTTGACATCTCTTAATGCTTCAGGCTTACAATGGTGTTATTTTTCACATTGGAATTTTGACATACAGACTAATATACACAGAAAGAAAAACATCATTGTGTAATTTGGCCTATAAAATTTCAATAGCATATTCACAACATGGCAGAGCTGTTTAAAGCTGAAAATCCTAACACTCCTTCCTGGAGGATGGCTGTGAACATGAGCCCAGGCAAGATGCTGATGTCCTCTTTGCAAAGGTAGGGAAGAACATTAGACAGAGCCTGCAGCCACAGCCTCCTCTGCCAGGACTAGGGGCTGGAAGCACTGCTCTCCTAATAAAATACCACTCCAAACAGACCTGCAAAATACAATTTTTGTAGAGGCTTGCAAATTATCTTAGGCCACAATGAAAGGGTAAAAGCTTACTGTGCCCTCCAATCCCCACTCATAATTAACATTTCATTTCTAAAAGCGTGGCAATCTTGTATGTTCTTTTCA
The DNA here is from genome assembly GCA_020086605.1 of Lanius collurio. Lineage (NCBI taxonomy): Eukaryota > Metazoa > Chordata > Aves > Passeriformes > Laniidae > Lanius > Lanius collurio. The sequence goes on from JACBWW010000017.1 coordinate 2,390,797, forward strand.
GTAACAGCATGTGTTCTCTGTTCAGAGGAAATCAAAGTTGTATGATGTTTACATTTCAGCATCATGCTTCAGAGAACGAAGTTAGCCATTCAAAGCAGAGATGCTTTTAAATAATATTAAGATAACAAGGAAGTCGTGGTACAGACAACCAAATGAAGTTACATTTCTCACCTGTTAAAATTACTTTTATCTCTGCTCTCTGCTGCCTTAGCTTCTAAGGTCTGCAGGTAAAATAAGTGATGGTCTGAAACAAAACTGCTTAACCCATTTGTGAGGAATAATATCATGGCTCTCGTGGCCTTGCCTGTATCTGGACCATCCTTTTCCCAAAGTGAGATTCACCCTCTGCAGCCATCTGGGAGCATCCTACATGACAGCCATGTGGCACTTTTTCTGCTGGGAGACCATTTTACATCTGTTAAAAAAACTTTTTACAAGGTACTTATGCATTGATACACTGCCCATTCTGAGGAACAGTTACAGGAAAGCACTCAGAGGTCATTTATAAGGTGTGTGGTACCCTAAGGTGCCTAAGTTATCTCTGCATAATGCATAATGCTAAACCATGCTGTGTAGGAACATCTTTGTGTTGCTCTTCAGGAGAAAATTTACTCCATAATGATGAGGAAAAGGTGAACAAAATTTGATTTATCCAGAAATAATGTCCTTTTTTGTCCTCTTGAAGTCACAGGTTTTTATGTGGTAGCAAGAGACTTCTTTTGCAAGGTGTAGCCAGAAGGAAAAACCCAGCTCTAATAAACACAGTCACTTGAAATAAACTAGAATTCACCACATAATTTTCCACATCGGTGTGGTGTACAAATGCACTAGAGAAATCCCCGTGTTTATTAAGGATGGAGAAGTTGTTTGATGTGTCACCTACAAAGCTCAGAGTTTGCTTCAGCAAATGGCTTTTTGAGTCCCGGCCTTGTTTAGTTCATGTGAACACTTTATAGGTTATGCTGGGATCCCTGGAGCTCACATTCCATGTAGATGAAATGTAAATCCACTGAGTTTTTGCCACTGACAATTGAAAAATGTGTTTAGTACGTTATTATTAAGTGAGAAAAAGCAATGCATGATGGAAATCCGTGTGTTTGACACCATTAAAGTTCTTTCTGTTCATATTGGTGAGCAGTGGTTATTAGTCTGTGTGCACTGTGTGAATAGGGTGAAAAATAATCAAAAGATGACTGGAATCACAAAAGTGTAGGGATACTGATACAGCCACCACTCTTGTACAGGGATTGGTTGCCATGCCCCTGGCATGTGTTTTTTGCCAAAATACCACTGAGCAGTGCATGTTTGCTGGGTGGGTATGGTAGCACATCCTAACAGAAAACAGGGAGGGGGCATTCAGTGACACATTCTGATTAATTGGTTAACAGGAGCCTCCTCATACTCATTACAGCTATTCAGCCATATCACTTGTGAAATCTGAAGGCACAATTTTATCTGAGAGTCCATATGGCTTATCAGGAAACTGTGCATATAGAAAACTACCACAATCCTGAACCAAGATAATATTTATCTAATAGACCATAACAACTCGGAGAGAGTCAATATGGTCTCTCATTTGAGCATGCATTTTGATATGCATTCTAACTATCCAAACACAAGTCATTTACATTGCAAGCTATCTGTCTGGTAAATCCATGTTTAGGTAATTCTTATTACGGTGAGGCTTTTTTACAAGACAGATTATGAAGATGACTTGAATGTATTGTAGTCCATGGACTAATTTGGAAATTACTGAGTATTTTCCTGATAGATTGTAATGGACTCTGATGGAGCTATTGGCTTTTATCAGCTAAACCCTTATTTTGGTGTGTAAGCAAATTTGAAAAAGCAAAATATTTGCAGAATAATCAGCCAGGCTGCTCTGTTTGACTGGCAGCATCCTGCCTCCTTTGAGCCACCAGGTTGATGGAAGGAGGGACTATCTGCTACCAGGGCACAGACCTGGCAGAAATGAGCCATTACTGGAAATTCTCTGGTGTCACTTCAACTCTGAGTAGCCTGAGTGTGGAGAGCAGATTGCTGCAGGCTAATGGCTGAAGAGAAGGTGAAGAGGTAACCCTGCTCACTTAATCCTACACAGCTCTGCAGAGAATACCCTATGGCAAAGCCATACTTACCCTGAGAGTCCTGAGCAGATCCTGGCTGTATGTTTAGAAAACATTCAACTGGGTAGTTAAAAAGGCTTAATCATTCTCACACTCTCTGTGTTTTCTGTTCTCTTTTCCCTCCATTGGAAAAGAGAAGGAAAATAAAAATGGAGAGAAGGGAGAGAGTATTGGAATATTGAAAAAGAAAACTAGGGACTAGATATTGTTTAGGTTTTATTTCAGTTTGGATACTGTTCAAAGTGAAGGATCAGAAAATTTTCAAAGAACACAGGATTTTGTGAAAAATACACTCAAAGAGATTTTTCTTTCAAGGCAGTGTTTTTGGCAAACACCAGACAAGAAAATTAGGTCTTCCTGAGGAAGGATAGTCCAAAATCACAGTGGCCCTCATCATAAGCTCTGGGAGGCCACAAAAAGAGGGATGAAGGTGTCTCTTTTCTTCACTGAATGTAGAGGGACCCCACGTGGCTGGTGTAGACTATGTGCTTGCTTCCTAAATGACTTCAGTTAGGGGAGTTGAAACCTACTCAAATTCTGCTTTTTCTCATTGAAGAAAAAAGGAAAAGCACTCAGGCACTACCAGCCTTTCCAACAATTTTCCATAAGTTACCACAGTGGATCTCCTCATATATCAGTGTTCACAATCCTTTTAAGTAAATTGATTTCAGCCATATTTATACCATCTCCAAGTCATTTGGTGGCATTTCCAGAAGAGGCGGGAGGTGCTGACACTGGGTGGAATAGAGAGGGAGTTATTCTATGTCAAAACCACACAGAGAATAAGTGCTGCTGTGTGCTACAGTTTTGGTAGGTCTTAATGCAACTGTGCAGAGTTGCAGTTATTATCATTATGAGACATTTATGAAGTCTAAATTAAAGTTCTGATAAATAATGTAAACTGAAATGCAAATTTTCATCAGATCTCATTTTTCTGGAGGAGTATCAGTAAAATAGCAGTTGACATAGTGCCAATAAGATAGTATAATGAAAGGTAGTATTTAATTTCCTAGAAAACACATTTAGATTTGATTATTGAGGGTCTGTCATCAGCTGTTAAGCTGCTAGGACAGGCTTCAAGACCTACTGGGTTGACTACATAATCCAAACCCTTACTCTTAGCTAAATAAATAAATAAAATCCATATTCCTCTGTAGCTATTAAAGAAACAAGCTGCTGTGTGGCAGAAATGAAGGTGTCATGAAGAAACAAAGATTCGGAGCATGGAGCTTGCATGAATCACTGCCCTGATTTGCCTTAGTTTTTAAAAAGAGGATTAAAAGGGAATATACTGAAAAGAAATGTGCTAATTTCTGCCCTGCCATGTCTTGCTCATCTTACAAAGTGAATGAGGGGAGAGGAGCCTTTCCACAGTACCCCTCACTTCTGCTGATGCAGGATAAGGCTATCTGGGAAGCTCCAAGCTGGTTCCTGTGAACTCTGCATGATCAGTAAGCATGCTACATTTAATTTCCATTGAAAGAGCAATGCATATTCAATAGTGCATCTTCATGAGGTTTCCTACATATTTTTTTTATTTTGTTCGTCACCTCCAGTCTCAATTCTTGCTCTTCCTCACTTCCTTCTGCCATCAAACCCGTGATAGTTGTGCCTGATGTTCTCAACAATGCTTCTGTCTCCAGCCCATCTCTGACCCTGTCCTTCTCTGGCCTCCAGCCATATGTGGAGCTTTTTTCTCACCAAACTAAACTGATGCATACTTCTAACCATAGAATAATTCTAAGCACAGCTATCACATCACCCCTCTTTTAGGGAGAAGGATTTGAAACAGTTACTAAGTTCAGGAAAACAACATTTGCCATGCATAAGGATGGCCCATTTTTGAAATATATACTGAAGTGCTTTGCAGAATCAGAGTTCCACTGAGTCCCCTACATGCCTCAGTTTCCCTTCAGTTGCCCCAGGGGAGTTACCATTTACTCACATTACTGATGTGTGGTGAGCTCCCACTCACTGTGCACTCATGATGTGCTTGGGAAAATGCCATCAGCTTTTCCAGAGGTCTGAATTGCCTCTCTTCAATTTTAACTGGTTTTGTTCATAACCTCCAGTGTTCTTTCCCTGTAGATAGTGTCTGTGTGTGATTTCTTTATGGGTAAAATTAAAATGCACCAGGAAAGTTCCTGAATTACAAAATGCAGCACTCCAGCCACCTGGAGTTTTACTGTATTTGTATGCCCACTCCTGCTTCCCTGACTCTTTCGGTGGTCCCCACTCACAGCTGCAGCTAAGTGGGCATGTCTAAAGGTGACAGATTGAGAATATATGTTCAAGTGCACATATAAGTGCACCTATAGATTTCCATTCCTCCCATTCAGTGATGTTAAAATCACACACTTGCAATTTAAACCCCACCATACATTGTTATGTTGTAAAATAATGAAAACATTGCTCACCTTCATCCCTTCCCTTTCACAGAATTTCACAAACGTCATTTCCCTCATTCCTGGTTGACAAGGTGTTCATCTTCTTTGACCATATCCTTGTCATCCCAGCAGAAGTATTTCCTGCACCATGGTGTTCCCATGTAGGTCTAAGCTGACAGTTGACTAGGAAAGCTTCAGATCCAAATCAGACTTCCTGATACAAACACTATGTTCCTCACAAGACTCTGTGAAGTGTCATGGCTTGTACTGCATTATATTTACTTGAAAAATTCAGAATCTGGTTAATGCTATAAAGCTCTCAAAGTTGAAGGCACTTACACTGGTGGGGGGGGAGAGCCATGATTCTGGGCTTACATTTTTACATCTGTTTGCTTCAACCACCCTTGTGCTGCTTTTGTGTTCACTTTCTTTGAATATTCATGTGATTGAATTCTGTGTCCATTAACATTCACAGAAAGTGAACCTCAGAGCTGCACATATATTTGCAGAAGCAGCGGTTTACATTTGCACACTTAGGTATTCATAGCTAAAAGCACTCACTCGAGGAACAAAATCACTACCATTTAGCCAGCCAGTCCCATGCAAAACTGTTTATTACCCACAAAGAACTGATTTTTGATCCTGCTATAGAAATTTTTTTGCTTGCTTTTAGAAAAAATTGTGTATGTAAATCACTGCTTTCCATACATTTGTGCAAGTAGAAGAAAAGCTTAGACAGATTATGTATTAGGAAGTATTTGTTTATAACTTGGATACTCCTGCCACAAAAGCGTGACCTCTGGTAGATCTTAGTGGTATAGAAACTATGACACACAGCTGAGCAGATACAGGCTTTTCAGCAGAGATGTTACACATCCACCTGACACAGTTAATTAAAATGTCACTTCTATAGGAGTAAAGGGAGATGAATGTGAGCCAAACAGCTGAGCAGAGAATTTTGTTTTGCCTTTGAGCAATTCACTGTAATTTTGTCTAAACACAGGGTGGGGGCTTTTTTCCATTGTATTGATCAATAAAAAGCTACAAAATTTACCCTAAAAAAACATTGGCATATTCAAACTATTTTCTTCACAACTTAGACTTATTGGTCCTAAACTTTCCAGCCTGTTCTGCACAGTGGTCTGACACACTCTCATGCCTGCCAAGACCCCTTGTGATTTCAGTGGGAGTTATAACAATCTTGCCAGGGGGTTGTTTAACATCAAACTCTGCACTAAGTGACAACGTGGGGCTAAGCCGTGCTCCATCAGGGTATGGGAAATAGCTGGTGGTTTGTTGGAAATGTAGCCTAAATTGGCACAAATGTCAGGAGCACGTGATGGTGTGTGTTGATGGCACAAAGCTGGGAGATGTTCCCAACAGAGAAGAACTGGTCTGTGGTACAGGAGGGATTGCATGGTGCTTTGGACTGGAATAATGGAAACAGGACAAAAGTCATTCAAGGTGCAAAATATTAACTGATGCATTTGGAACTAACACCCAAAAAATACCTCCCATAAAATGAGAGCTCATCGTTGGAAATGACTGAAAGGTCATGAGCTGATTGTATGGCAGCTGTGAGCCACCAGCCCTGGGGCACTTGAGAGAAGTCTGCCTTCAGTTGTACCAGGAGTGATATTCCTGGGAGAGCTAAGGCTGTATCAAGGTTAAGTGTCATGATCTGCTGGTCTAATGGCTCACTCCTGCCCTAAAAACAGACATGAGCCTTCTGCCCTTTTCCTACACTCAGACACGGCTCCCACTATCTCCTGTGCACCATTTTTATTTTCCTCAGTCCCTTTTCATGGTCTTCTGCTGCCTGTCAGTCCAGTCTCCTGCAATTTTTGGTAACCAAGGAACAAAAACTGGGGTTTTTCTGAGTGAATGGGCTGCATCCATTTGCAGAGGGATTCAGAGAGACCCATACCTACCACGTGGTTAATGACAAGAGTGTGTAGCAGAGAGCAAAGCTGGAGAAAGAGGAAAGGAGTAGGCACTGATTCTACTGGGAAGTGGCTTTTAGGTCAGTTTATCTCATTTTGGGAAAACTGCTGCTGTAGTGGCTTTGTGTAAGGCTTTTTCTGAGAGGAGCTCATCCAAAGCATTGCATACCTGTGATGGTCATGCTAGCATGGATCTTTTGGTGGTGTCTTTGCAGAGCAGCCAGTGAAAGGAGGTTCAGACTGCCTCACTGCCCTCCAGAGATGCTCCTGGGACAGTCAGGGGGTAGGACTTGCTTGCCAGTTGGAAAATGTATTGTGCCAGTTGGCAGCCTCTGTGAGAGGCTTGATCCCAGATCTGCAGTCTGTGATAGCAACTGGTCAATGAGAAGCAGACTCCACAGAGTCTGCCATGCTATCACACAAGTGCTGCACACACAATTATATGGTCTTCTTTGTAAGCCATTTAGGGTTTTTTTGCACTTGGCTGAAAACCTCGCCCAGAACCTGCCTCCTCTACTCAGTAGAAATCTAGAGATTTTCAGCTATGTGTATTTAAGACCAGGGTGTGCAAGGGATCAAGTAAACTCAATGGCAAAACAAGAGAAGGCAATTAGCAGGATATATGGCTGGGCTCTTAATTACCACATTGCAAGAAAATTGTAACAAGGATACAAATACAGAAGACAAATCTGCTCAGGGATAGCAACAATTCTCCAGCTCCTAAACACCCTTTTCAGATACCAGATCTGGAAATCATGAGCTCCTGGGGACACCCTACCTTCCAGATTTCTCCCCCATTTCCCTGTATCCTTGTATTCCTGGTGTTGTACTGGCTTCAGGAGCAGGTGACCTGTGTTCATCCAGCAATCCTTTCCTGCAGCATCAGGTACTTTCACCATATAACAGCTTACCCACCTTTGTCCCAGAGGCTTTGACACACGTTGCACAAATGATGCCTGTCTCAGCATCCAAATCTGGAGTAGTGAGAGGGATCCTTTCCTCCTTTCCCGTGCCATCAGTTTGCAGTAGCTGTGCTATGCAGAGCTCTCTTCCCCTGCAGATACTCCTTCACTGCTGTACCCAGGATTGCAGGTCCCAGCATCCTGTGAGTGGTGTCTGAAAGGATCCAGCACAGTGATGAGGAGTGCCAGGGAATGCATCCAACCAGTTCAGGAGCATGTGGAGGCTGGGAAAAACGTGAAGGACAAGGTGTTTTCTGTCTTTCAGAAAGAGAACTGGGAAATATGTCTGGAAAATAGAGAAGGAGGTGTGAGAACGGGATGATTTATGCGTATGTACACATGAGAAAATGAGAAGCAAAGTTTCAAACGGGCAATTCATTTGGGATTTTATTGATTTTAAATTGAATCTCCAAGCTATAATTAATAACCCAAGCCTGGACCATACCTGTTATACAGAGTTGCTAACATATCTCTATAAAATGTCTAGCAAGGCAGTAGCTAAACATAAATTCTGTGACGCTTATGATTCCCAGCATGTTACCAACTTCCTATAAAGGCAGTCTGTTGTTATAAAACATGGCAGCAGGCATGGCCCTGAAATGTTGCTTGAAAACATCTCTTCTAGCAACTGTTTTCAGTGTTGCTATACTTTTTATGTAACCTTTATAAGGTTTCTGAGGCCCATTTTCACCTCTTTCCTCCTTGTTCTTGAATAAAATAAACATAGTAGTCATATGTGAAAGTATATTCAAAGACCATTAATGTTATTTTAATGTCTGTGTTTATGTCATAATTTGCACTTTTTCCTTTGGACACAGTTATTTATACCCACAGCTGAAAATTCAGCTTTGGGCTTGGGGCTGTGTCATTTAGGCTGAGGTGGCATTGCAAATTTTGATTTTGTGGATGGGTTTTTTGTATATATATATATATATATATATATATATATCTGAAATGCTTTTGCCTTGACAGGCCTAAAAAGGGGACAAAAGCACCCAAATGCTTTTAACTCTTCTCTTACACAACTCTAACAATAATTTTCATTTTTAAGTGCACTAATGCAATTTTAATCATATTTTGAGCAACTAACGTAATACAAAGGAAAGGATGAAATGGAATATTTGTGGCTGCAGAGACAGATATCATTATTCAAGGGTAGAAGCATCTGAAAGGGTAAAGGGGGTTTAAAGAGATACTCTTTTGTTGTACTTAACACTGATAAATGACATACAAGTCAGGATAACAGGGCAGAGCTCCTGTCAGGGAGACAGTGATAAATGTGGAGGCTGGGACAGAAAGGTCCACTAAACAGAAATCTGTATATGACATGTTGTACATTTGATAGACTTGTCTGCATGGTCTGAGCCACAAAATGTTCCTCTTGGCTCAAATTATGGCCCTCGAGCACATCTTATACAACCACTGAGCTCATGTTTGTTTTCCTATTTCTGTGTGGCAGCAAAGATCAATTCCCCTTAATCAGTGCAACACACAGGGCTAAAAACAGTGAAGAGAAATGTTCTTATAATTGATACTTCCTTCAGGCAAATCATTGTATAATATGAAACAAAAAGCAAACAGACCTTTTTATTATTATTGCTGTCTCCTTTTAAAAAATGCCCAGCATCAGCCTGTTAATCAAAAGATTCATTTAAGAGAAAACAGAATCTCCTGTTATTTCTTTATGAATGAAGCAGAAGGTCTGTGATTTGTGCACTAAGTTTCCTACATCCCATGCAACATGACTGATACTGCTTGAATGCCCTCAGCATCAAAAATTAAGACAAAAGAGTGGAGACTGGGAGAAAAGGCATTTATGTCCTCCAGAATCAACTTTAGCAGTTCACAAAGAAAAAAACCCAACAATTCACTCATGTGACATTCACTGTGGCCCCCTAACAGATGACCAAGGTCTGTGCTTTCAGTGGGAGGAGCATGCATGGAGTCCCTGTGATACCAGGTAGGAGCACAAGGAAGATTGAATGATAGCAATTCTGCAGGACTGGTACAGGGTTAGAGACTGATGGCCAGTCACTTTGGGGCTCCTTTAAGGACACCAGCATTTTTGCTGCCATATTCTGCCAGTCTCACTGAGCACTGTGAGTCTGGTGGTGCAGTGGAGAATTGCCAAGTTCTAGGTGGGAACACTTTCTCTGTTGCAGCAGGTTGTGAACATATCATACCTTAGGTGAAAGTACCACACATGTCTGTGGGTACCAATATCATAGGAGCATAGAATGGTTTGAGTGGGGGGGACTGTACAGACCACCTAGTTCTGAAACCCTTGCCATGGGCAAGGACATCTTCCACTCAGACCAGGTTGCTCAGAGCCCCATACAAGCCAGCCTTGAATGCTTACAGAGATGGGTAATCCACAGCTTTCCTGGGCAGCCTGTGCCAGTGCCTCACCACCACCACAGTAAAGAATTTCTTCCTAATAGCTAATTTAAACCTACTCTCTTTGTTTGAGGCTGTTTCCCTTTGTCCAGTCACTTCATGTCCTTGTCAGAAGTCCCTCTCCAGCTCTGTTGTAGCCTCTGAAGGTACTGGAAGGTGCTCTAAGGACTCCCTGGAGCCTTCTTTTCTCCAGACTGAGCAACCCCAGCTCTCTCAGCCTGTATCTATGGCAAAAGTGCTCCAGCCCTCTGATCATGTTCATCACCCTCTTCTGGGCTTGCTCCAGCAGGTCCGTGTGCTGACACAGTTTAACAAAGATGAGTCACAAGGTCAGTGTTGAAACCTGAATTTCAAAGTTATCCAGCTTCATATCTGCAAGAGTCACCACTGTCTGCTTTTGTCCCTTCCCATCTCCAGCACAGTCTCAGAGAGTGATGTGGAGAGGCACATCTGTGCTCCAAGCCATGATCACCTCTCTCTTACTGAATTTAGGGCTGGGAAAACAGATGGGACAGAGCTCCCCTCTCCAGCACTGTGCAGAGGAGACTGGGACAGCAACACAGGTATCTATGTTCACTTTTCTGCTGAGAACTTGCTTCTTCCAAAGTCTTCTGGAGCTGTAGGAGGGATCAGCAACATTGCTGTCAAAAATGTTTGATAGGGAAAAAACATTGGAGGACTTCCACTTAAGTGGCTTCACTTTCCCAGCACTCACTGAGTTCAGGAACAGGTTGTCCAAACTGTTCTGCAGAGGACAGGGGGTAGAGACCATCTCTGCAACCATAGAACCGAGTTGAAATTCCAGGGAAGGGCTCCTGTGATGGTGGTCAGTCTCAAGACCCTCTTATCAGTGTGGGAGGTAAAAGAGCCACAGATTTTAACACCACGAGGCCAGGCAGATGGGTGCCTACACAGAAGCTGGGCATGTGGGGGTAATCTTAAGAAGAAACAAGACCCTTTAATAAATGCTGCCATATTTCAGACCCCTGGTTTACAGAAGCTGTGTTAATATAGTACAATCTCAACTAAATGCTGACAAACCAACTGCTGCTATCCACTCATGTCCTTTGCCCTGGAGCTGATGTATCCTCAGAATGCTCAAACCAGTGGGAAGAAAGCACGTACTGGTTTCCAACACAACTTTCCCCCTCACTACAGCTCTGTCATGCAGGTCCTGCAGGAGAAGGGCTTGCTCACCTGCCCATGTTTGCACGTGGATCTTGGCATGTTCTGCAAAGGGAGTAAGGAACAGGGTCTGTATGTGCCCAAAATGGCCTATAAAATACTCTGGCAAATGGGTGGGAGCCACTTCAAAGCATCCCTTCCCATAGCACGCTGCTGTGACCCCACAGCTGACACAGTCCAAACAGATTGACTTGGGGAGGGAAGAGGGAGAACGGAGGAAAATAATGTGTTGTCACCCCCATGCTGTTTTCTGTCGTAATTTGCTACCTCTTGTAATGTGGGTGAGAGTTGGCATTCTCTAACAGAAATCTTCTGTTAGTCCCTGAAATCAAGCAGTACATTAAATAACAGACCTCACATCCATGATTTTGAAACTATATTACAAGAGTTTTTCCATTTAAAATGTATTTCTACTACTGAGTCTAAATATTGATTTCAGGCTAGAAGATTTTGCATGTTAGGATGAAAAGAGAGAAATATGTTGCATTTTCCCATTTTTGACTATTGTATTACCATTTTTTGTTATTAAAATAGTTAAAAGAGAAGAAGTTATCAACTTTTAGCTGTTGTATATCTTGGGGTTTTTTTTCCATTTTAATCCAGTGAATTTTTGACAGGAACTGAAATAAGCTCTACAGGGATTTTTTGAAGACGAAAAGTCTATTCAATAGTAATGTAAAATGCAAATTAAATATTTGTTCGGTGTTTAGTCATTCCTCAGAGACTAAAAGAAATTCTTCATCACGACCTCTATACTGACCTTCACATCAAATTAGAAAGTTACAGTGTTTATGTGGAACCATATACACTGTCCCTATTGTAAAGAAGAAATGAATATTTTATAGCAATTGCAATTGTTTCAAGAATCATTTTCTGAGATCTCTGCTTGCTGAAGACTACAATTTACCTTTTTACAATTTCATTTAATGATCTGACATTTGAGACACTTCCTAATTAATTCTGTCGCTGCCTAAGCCAGCTGTGATAAATATAACCTGTGCATACAGGATTACATTGTCACTTTTAGAAAATACATCCAGTGAGAAAAGGTGAAGCTTTTATGACAGGACATTTGTGTCATCCATACTGGAACTGATGGAACTCTGGAGTAGCCACTGCACTGAAGAGCTAGTGTGAAAGGCTGGACAGAGTGAGGATGGGAGAAGACACTTCTTTGTACTTAACATTTTTCATGGTTTAAGTTGGATTTTAGCACACAGAACCAGCTGTTCCAGAGTTTGGCATTTGCAGGATGCTTCTTTATCAATAGTTCCAGAGTGGAGGACATTGGCTTAGCTGTGGTCAGCATGAGGCAATCCAGCAGGAACACGGGGTGTGTAATCCCCTTGGAAAACCAGAGGGAATGTCCCAGGCATGGCCAGAGCGTGGGCTGCAGCTCATGGCTGGGTCAGCCAGGGGATGCTGTGGTTAAGCAAGTCAAGCTACAAAAATGGTCTTTGCAAGCCAGCAATGGGGTCATCTTTAAAATGGCTTTGCAAGCAGCAGCTGTGGCAACTGAGAACACGATTTAGAGTGACCACCAGACTGAGCAGATCCTTTGTTAACTTTGTACAGTCAGTCATGGACCTTGTTTATCAATCAGCAAATAAAACAGCATTTTTAATTCTGACAAACACTCCTGGACACTGCCCAGAAACTGTGCACTGCATGTGCAAACTTCTTCCTTATATCATTATTTCCAAGTAAATATTTTAAGGGTTTTTTCTCTTTTTGATCAGTGAATTAAAGCAGGGATGTGAAAGGGCAGTTTTTCACGCACAGAAGTTGGGGATTTTTCCATTAAAGAGCAAAAATCTCTAGAATAAGATTATACCAGATCTTGAGCTGTTCATTATTTTCTACATAACAGATCCTGCTGTGGAGGAAATAGTAATTGCAACAACTGGAATAAGTCTAATACTTCTAAATTTCTGTTTCTATGGTGACTTTAATAAATATTCTTTTCAAGATAAATTTAGGTACTCAGGAACATAAATGCTTCCTGCCTTCTGTTTCAGACTAAAATAGAATCATATTAGCACAGAGATATGTTTTAGACACATTTGCCATATTTTCCCCAGATTGCCACTTTCTTGGTGACTATTATTTTTTTCTGGAAAAGTAGCAGATAGCCATAAATACTATTTCATTTATATTGGAGAAACTGTGATTGCAATAACAGGAGTAGACCTGGTGTGGAAAAGGGAAATTCTGCAGCTTGCAGGGACTCAGAATGAGATGGTTTCACCTTTGCTATGGCCATCCCTCACAAAACCCTCAGCAGCTGGAGGAACAGCCTGGCCATCAGAGAGGATTTGGTTGCTTAAACTTGTCTGGTGACTGCAGACTGGAGCTACTGCTCTTCCCCACTCAGTCTTGGAATCTTTTCTTGTGCCAGCACAGGTGCCCTGCAAGCCAGGCTTTGCCAGAGCAGGAATTCCAACATTGTTTCCCCAATGTTAAGGTTGTGAGCTTTAACGCTGGTCCAAAGCGACACGAGCATTTTTCTTTCTTTCTTTTCCTCCTGTGTCTATAGAACCAATAACTTTATGTCATGTTAGTTCTTTGGTTTTAAACCTGAAGGAATCTGCAATCAGAAAAATAACAATCGTGTTTGGAGTCTTCCATCCGAGAAGGGAGCAGGAGGGACGAGGCTGGAAGTGCTGGAGCAGGTTACAGCTGGTTTTGGTTTTGTAGTGGAGGTTTCCCTCCAGTGGCTTCTCCAAAAAGTGCAGCGAAGAAGCGGCTGGGGTTTTATACTGAAGTAAGACTGGCTGAAATAAGGTGCTCTCACACCTCCCAAAGTTAACCCTGTGCCCTGTTACCCTAGAAAAAAAAGCCAATTAATTAGGCAGACTGATGTCAACATTCACAGCTCTTAAGGGAGTTCACAACATCCAACTAACAGGAAATTTAGGCCTGTCCTCTTGAAGGAAAAAGCTATTTCCCTCCTTTATTTATCCTAATATTGTACTTATGTTTTCTCTGCTAACAAACTCCTGAATGCAGTTCTTACCCCAAGGTAATCAAAAATAAAAAATATACAGGAAAGAAAAGAAATCATGAACAACTACATTATTCTGTATAATAAAATATTTGTATAATGTACTATGTCAAAGGTGGGGTTTTTTTTCTTAAGACTTATGCCAAAGTAGAATTAAAATAAGAACTCTGAAGGCAGGTTATGATGCTGTTTTGTGGCTGTTTGGAAGATGTATCTCCCAAGCCCTAGGGCCTGTGGAAGAAAGTGTACAGGTTCTTGTTGGAAAAGTTAACCAGGAACGATGGCACCCTGGCAGGGAGGACTGAGAGGCAGTGGGAGCTGAGGCAGAAGGCTGGGAGCTGGCCAGGCTGTGCCCAGAGAGCCAAGGCAAGAGGCTGGTGTTCAGTATCTGAGAAAAAGGTGTCAGTGTGGAAAAAGAAAGGTGGGGAATGACCTTTTATAGCCTGTAGTTAAGAGCGGGCTAGGATTGAATTTCTCAAGGGTAACAGAAAGAAACCTCCAAGGATCTAAGTGTGAAAATGGGGTGCCCAGAGGAGAGTTCTATCTGTGGTCATTGCTGGGAAGGGTTGGCTGCTAGAAAAGTCAGAAATCAAGAATCATTGAGATTTGAGTAATCCCAGCTCAGCCAAACCCCAGCTCAAACAATGGCCAGGCTGGGAGCCTGGGTGACAGGCAGAACAGCCTTATCACCTGCCATGATTAGGAAAGGATGTGGAAAGGAAGAAACCTTGTGAGGAAAGATTTAAAACTGAACAAAAACCAACTGACCCATCACAAAGATGTGCCAGGATTTTAGTCTGGACAGCAAAGGTAGGACCCAGATCCTGCTTAGGACACAGAACCTGAGGGATCTGCCAGGGTGGCTGAGTGTGGGGCCCTGTTACTGTCACTGTCAATGTGAGCTGTGGACCCCAGAGGGGGAGTCATGGGGCCAAAGGTGTGTCAGTACTTTAGGATGATCTCCAATTTTCCTGAGGGTCAGTGGAGTGCACTGATGAGAGCTCCAGTGCCTGCTGTAGGTGCTTAGGCAGTAGCTCCATGGACACAGCTCCCTGTGGGTGCTTTCCACCCAAGGAACCCAGCAATCCAGACATTGTCAGCATTGAGAGGGTATTGGGGACAAAACCAGTGGTGCCCCAGAGAGGCTTGGAAAGAGAGATGAGAAAGAAACAAACGGATATAAAACAGGAAAATAGTTAAGGGATGATGTTTAGTTCTAAAATTTTATGTAGCCTGAGTGAGAAATTTTTGACTTCTAGGTGGGCTTCTTTGAAAGGCAGCACTTTTTTTTGTTTGTTTGCTTTGTTTATCTATTTATTAGATTTTAAACAGACACCTTAAGCCAGAGACACTGTTTTTGTATCACAGCATGATCCATTGTTGGCCAGGTGAGAGAAATTTTGACCACAGCTTAGCAAAGCACATTGCATGCAACTTAAAAACTGGTCCTTCTGAAAGCCAGGAAACAATTCACACATTTGAATGCATCTAAAGACTTAACTTGGTTTTAATCATAATCACAGAAAATTACTCATTTAAATACTACCAGGGATTTTAAGTCTCTTCCCTACGCTCACTGACTTTTACAGCACTTGGGTTTTTAGCATTTAACATTAAAATAAAAGTTATTATCTTTATTTTTGGATGTGCTTTTACTTTGCTGTAGAGCTGCTTAATTCTCTGCCATATCTGGAATGACATTTGCCTTGGTTGTCAGCCAGTAAGTTTGTGAAAGTTTTTTTGGTTCCCTGGAAACCTTCCCTAACATCCCACCCTGCCCAGAGTTTAGACAGTGACACATCTCAGCTTTACATACTTCCCATGCCTCAGTTCTGAAGGCATTTTTCCCCTTTGCATACGAAGAAGAGCTGACATAGCCTAGATCGGCTTTTGAGACATTCTTGGAATAGTCAAGATGCTCCATGTTTAAGAGAAATATTTATTTTACAGTTCACAGCCAAGGGCAGCTGGCCTGGCTCAGAACCTGTTGACTCCTTTGGGAATTGGCTCTGGCTGATAGAAGCTGCTCCCTGCCTGCTGACAGACACATGGCCAACCAAAATTGTAAACCTGAGAACTGGAGGAATTGTACTACCAGGAAATAAAAAAAAAAATATGAGTTTATACAGATTACCCAAAGTGAACAATGCCTGGCCTGCAATTTTAGGAGGATTTACCTTTGCCCAAGACTTAGACAGTTTAGAGAGCCACTGAAATGCAGATCTGGGCCCCAATCCAGTGTACCCTGGGGACAGAAGAAGACACACATATTAGTATCAATGAGTACCAGACTCCAACCTGAGAAACCCACTGAGGGATAAGCAGCCCCCATGACAACATTTCCAAAGGGAAAAAGCTCAGAATGAAAGGAATTCAAATCAGAATACAAGTTGGTACTCTGTAGAAAAAGAAACAACCCACAATATAATAACTTATCTTTAATAATATTTTTCAGGCTCTTTCTCCATTTAGTCAAGTACTCCAGCACTTCCTCTGACTGTCAGAGAGATTTCCAGCAGATTTCCCAATTTCCAGGCTTTTTGCTCTGTCTCCTGTTTGCAGAGCATCTGTTTCTTCCAGTACAAGCAGGACTTGTTTTGTACACATAAAATAACCTGGGTAGAACAATAACAACCAGATGTGATATATGATGTATCATAATCTATAACAGCAACATCTCTCTCCAGCCCAGAAGGGTTATTTCATTCATCAGGTTTAACGAGTGTTCAAGCAGTTTATGACACGTACTGCTTCACACAATCTAAATGCAGCTATGTCATTATATCAGATAAATCTTCCTAAGCAAGAATCTGTGCTATCATACACACACAAAAAATGGTATCTGTGCTACTCCAACGGCTCGTGTTTTGCCAAATGAATTCTGTTGGGAATTAGGTTAATGGTTTTAAATACAATTATTCTAGACTAACAGTGAATTTAGGGCTTTCTACTATTAGTTCTGCTCCTGTGCTGGGTCACTGGGAAGGTTCTGGGGCCGTGCAAAAAGTAACTAGCTCCCATGAGAGCCCTGGCAGACAGACTGGCATTGGAGTGTCCTACTAACAGCATGATTTTATTCCAAGTTTTTAAAATCTGGAAATTGTACTTAGTAATAAAACCTACACAGATTACAAGTAAAGAGAAGACACAACATGAGACTTGAATTAATAATATTGTGGTTTCCAGGCAAGGGTCAAGGTCAAAGAGCACTTTCAAAAGGAAATCAGCAGCTGACATTTCCATGTGCCTATTTCTTGTCCCCAGCTATACATGATGCTGAAAGAGCCACATATACATCACGAGCAGACTGATGAGAGCTTCTGGCAACACTCCAAAAGTAGGCTATAATGAGCAAATGACAGTTGGGAACTGGCAAATTCCTGGTTTCCTTATAAGATTTTAAAATATGAATGGGCTTTCCAGGGAGTGAGGGAGTTATCAGCAAAATATTTCCCTGGCATCAAAATTATTAATCTGAAATAATTCAAGGATGGCAGTACTGGTCTGCTAAATTACAGTCAGAAGAATTTTTAAAACAGAAAACTAAGGGGAGTAGGGATTAGAGTCACTTTACTAACTACATAGAACAATACACAAATGCTTATTTTGAAAGGTTATCATTAGTGCCAGTCATAATAAAATGCCAGGAGCTAAATATGTAAACTTGTAAAGATATGGAATCCATTGTAATCACATATTGAGCAGTGAGCAATGGATTCTTTGATATAGTTTGCCTTGATACAGCCCAATAAAGACCAATAGCATCCTTGCAAATTATTCAATAACACGATATTCATATACTGAGGCAACTGTTTTTAGAAGTCTTGTGGTTAAAAAGGAGGGATGTAAATTTAAACTGGATTGATAGCTTCAGAATAAATTCCTATTTTAACTTGGATGAGTTACTTTGATTTATATGCAGAACTTGAGCACTCCAATACCTTAAAAGAGCAGTGTTGCAATCAGACACCTCAAGGAATGGCATCAAGATAAGGTAAACTGACTGCACAAAGTCACAAAAGAGGGGAAGGGGCTAAAAAATACATCAATATGAAGCTCTTCTAAGGAGAGGACTCCACTGATGGCAGATGTTAAGGTCAAGCTTTCCCACATTTATGAAATCCTGGGATTGCTGTTTGAGATATGCCCAGTTACTCTCCTCCCTACAGCTGCAGAGCCTTGTGGGCAGCAGATAATGCTGTGAAGCCTTCAGGCAGCTGAGGGAGGTGAACCTGCAGCTGCTCCATCCCAGCAGGAGGTTTTATCTCCTGAGCATAAATCAAAATCGCCTTTAGGCACGTGGCCTTTTCAGGGCCAGCTCTGGAGGTGGGAATGGGCACAGAGCACCTCAGTGGTGACCCCCAGCAGGAGCACAGGCAGCTACACAGACTTGGTGGATGTGTGTCTCCAAATGCAGAACATGTAGGGGTGTTTAAGGAAATCTCCAAGGAGAACCTGGTGAGGCCCCAGGCTTAGGACACTGTCAGATTTAGCCAAGGAAGGTTGGTGGCCGAAGGCTAGGCAGGTAGACTTTGAGCTTTGGCTTTGGAATTGCTTTTTTATCTCTTTGTGCCTTGCCCGTAGGAGGGAGATAAGAGTTTTTCTCCAGCTGTTGATAAAGTGGCAAAGAAAATTAAAAAAAAAAAAAAAAAAGAGAGAAAGGGAGGGAGTTATATAAAGCTAGACAGACAGAGACACATTACCTCAACAGCACCAGAATCTGAGGCAGAAAAAGAGAGACAAAATTGTGTTTGTCCTGGAATTAATAACTTTTAGAAGAACAAGTTGAAAGCCCGGAAGTCGACTACAAATTAAAACCCTACTTGTTGTCTCTTTGGGGGAAAACCAGTTAAAGATACAAAGCAGATGGTGGGAGCAGGACTGAACCACAGAGGGACAGTGAAGAAGCAGTCACTGAACACACAGGTCTGAAGAAGGGCAGGTGAAGATGCCCAGTTACACAGCCCTGGCATAGTTTACTATCAAATGGCAGCAGAAGCCATGCAGTAAGACAAGGGATGCACCAACTTCTCTGCGTCCCTGGAAGCTGCCACCAGCTCAAGCTGCAGAAATGAAGAAGAGAGGGCTGGAGCTGTGCTGAACCTAGAGGAGATGGTACCCAGAAGCACCTTGTAAAGAAGGAGAGGACGAGAGCAGCAAGGGGGCCTGGCCAGAGCTGAGAACTCTACAGCAGTTACGTGACCAATGCCCTCCCCTCAGTGCTTGGACTGGAGAACACACAAGAGCAAAGGCACAGTCTCAAAACTTGAGGGTTTAGTGAAAAAGTGCTGAGTTTTAATAAGGAATAATTTACTGACACTGCAGTGATAATTTGCCCGAATTCTGCTTCTTGTAAATGCCACTGCCTGTGTGTGGGGCAGGGAGGTGCACGGTGGCTGAGCCTGGGGCTGCTGCACGGAGCAAACCCCCTCATGCCGCGGTGTCCCAGCAGAGCTGTGCCTGTGGGAGTCTGCTCGGGGCATGCCTGGTATTTTTAGAAGCCTGAGCAGATTCAAATAGCTGAGTGCTGATGTGTCTGGGATCAGGAGCCCAGGTCAGAGAGGATTAGGAGGAAGGATTGGTGGTGGCGTGGCTGCCTGCAGCTCTCCTGCAGCAGGCAGCATCCAGGACCTTTCATCATGAGCTGTGTCCTGTCCTTCTCACAGCCAGGCCAGCTCACTCTCATGCCCAGCAGTGTGGGACATGGGTCTTCAGAGATTTACCCAAAGGTGTTCATGTCTCACATTGACTTTGGTCACTGTGGAAAGCAAAGCACTTTTAAAACATTTAAAGCTGATGGACCTAGAAGGAGGACACAGGCACCAGTCCTGCTGGAAAGACATCACTTTAGGGGTAATACTGTGTATATTTTTTTTCTTCCAGTCTTTACCACAGCTGGAAATTATTAATAAAATCCAAACCCAAAACTTCACCACTTTTTGTTTAAGTTGCTGTAAAAATCCAGTCCCTGGGTGCTTTGATAGGAGATAGCCTAATCCTCTTTTTGCTTGAGTGGTCTCTCCAATTTCTGCTGTAGAGCTGACAAGTCCCTTTGGGGTTTATGGTGAGGGATTTTTTTTAGTGGTTTTTTTCCCTTCTTTTGCTCTACTGATTCTACCTCAAAGGAAATCACCGAGGTTTTCTTTTTTACAAGTTTCTTATTTATTTAGCTAAGATATCTAATTCCATTAAAGATAGCTGCTTTGAGGGTCTTTTTAAACTTTCTTCCTTTTGCTCTAGATTCTTGAGATTTTACAGCATCTTTTAACCAGATTAGTTGGCTGGGATAGTTAGAGTACTCTTACGTTTGTCTAACAGGGGAGAAAATGTATTTAAACCCTTCAGAGAGAACAGTCCCAAGGTCTGTTCCACTCCAGTGGGACTCACATCCAGTGTGCTGGAGCAGAGCTGAGAGAGAGCCAGAAGAGAACTGGGTACTTTACCTTTGCACTAACCACTGCCCCTAAAATGTGTGTGCCTACAAAAGGGCAGGTCACAAATATAGAAGATAAATAACAAAGTTTAATAACTTTATCTGTAATGGATGTGCTGAAATTTTCCTATAAATCAAGATGGTATCCTCCTTATAGCCCTGCTCCGTGTCACATCCCAGAGTGGGGGACATCATGGCATGGGAACAGCTGGACAAAGAGTTAAAGGCTGAATTATGCCAAAGGGCAGGAATGTGCTGTTCCTCCAAATACCATTTCAGCTGCTCAGCTTTGTTTTCTCCTGACAAACAAGGGCTAAACTAATTACATTATATTGCAGATAGCTGTGGATGGAAGTGAAATAGAACCCCTTATCTCTGGGAAAGCCCTCGGACATGAATGTGATTGTACAAATGCTTGCAGTGCAAATATAATTACTCAGAATGAGAGGGGATGCAAGGAGAGCCGTGGGCAAAGGGTGGAGCAGGGCACTCAGCAGACCTCACCCATCTCCATCTGTGGTGTATCCAGATTTCAGGGATAGGGAGAAATGTGCTGTCTCAGTGTCGACAACAAGGAGAAATATTCTGTAGGGTTTAATTTCATCTTTATAAGCTACAAGGCTGTTTATTCTGTATTATTCCACATTGTTTCCCTGTCTACTTGGTTTGTGAAACAGCATTTTTTGGTTTCCTGGTATGAAAATTTAATGAGCTAAATGCACTGAATGAAGTGCATTTAGAGATATACAGGTGGAACAGAGCAGCTGACTGGTAACCATTCTAAGATTGGCTAAAGAAATCAGGAGCAGAGTCAGGAACTGCATGAAAATGCTCTGAGTGCCATGAACCCCATCTTGGCAAGGACAAAGTTATGTCTGTAACATGGCCGTGCATCACACATCAAGCCACTTTCTGCCTCCCGCCCACCCTCACTTCAGCAAATTTCCAACTTTGAGTTTCATGTCTGTAAAGGCAAATTCCTCCAGAAAAAAATGATTCTTCCAGATTAATATGTTCAGCAACCCCAAATGCTCAGGAATTGCAGAAAACCAGAAGGATTCTGAAGAAATAGAAAGTGTTTTTTTTACAAGGCTGATAAATCAGGCTAATATGTTGGGAAATTCAGCTGTATCAAAAATGAGGATGAGGTAGTAGCTTACAAAGCAGAAAGCACTTGGCTGGTGCCAAAAAGCTGTTTCAGTGTTGGTTTCTGTTTGACAAGAGTCAGGAACACAGCAGCCTCTTCCCTGGGGGAAGGCAGACCTCTGCTTTATTTATGAAGTCAGGAACTGCACTGGAGTACGTTAAGCTTTGTGGAGCAAAGCTCCTTAAGGGCTCATAAATGGTGCCAGGATTTGGGGGTTTTCTGTGGGTGTTGGAGTTCCCTCATCACAGCAAAGTGCTCCACATTTGGAGCTATACAAATCAGTTGGTGAAGGCTCCTTTAGGGTAAAGTGCCTTGATGGGATTTCTTCCCCAGTGCACTTGGAAGGATGCATCAAGATTAAATTCACTGAATATCAGCATTTATTAATGCAAATAGCATCGCAGCTGCCAGGGCTAAATTAAGGAATGGGTAGCTCCATTCAGAAAAGCATTGTGTACTCCACGAGGTTTAATTTAAATAGGAAGACCTTTTGAGGATGTTTTATAGAGGAAACATCCTGATAATGTCATCAAATTATGACTGGATTCTGAGGTGGCAACATGGTACTTCTGTTATTTGGCTTCCTTTTTTTCTGATCAAAACAAAATATCCTTTAAGAGTGAGATTCTGAGCAATGCTACACATAACAGTACTTTTATGTTACATACATGAAGCCTTAAATAACTCCAGAATCTGTGTTGGTGTAATTAATGTTTAATACCTCTTTAAGTTCACTTGTCATTATTCCAGTAAAGATATTTATCACCAGAAATGCAGTGCTAGAACACTCAGTGCTGAGTCCTGCAGCAGGTGAGCACACACAAATACATCCCCTCCAAAGAGGGGCAGCAAAGTGGGAAAAGCTGCATCTTCAGTAAATGCATCCATGTGACAGAAATCCCAGACAGAAGGCAAAGGTCTGAAATAAAAAGCATGGTATTTATTTTAAATTAATCTTCAAAGTGTAAGAATACAGTTGTGTCCTGGGGCTCTAATTTCAGATAAGGAAACAAAACTGTGCACTCCCTTTGACAGCTCTCTATCTCTTATCCAGCTCTTTCAAGTAGAAGAAATAAAATACACCAAAATCCCCTTAACAACAGTGTAATTATATTTATCAAAGTCTGTGTAATTACAGCTGCCCTGGCAGCTGTATTTATGCCATTTCCCCACTAAAGCCCATTCCTTGTAGCTAACTCAGGCCAAACCCTGTGTTTAGTCCTGGCCAGAGATGCTCCTACCTGTGCAAAGACCCTGCAGCCAGACAGGCAGCTGTGTAGAAGAAGCTGCTGTTTGAGGAACTGAGTAAACTGAAATTGTTGCCTTTCCCTGGTCCTAAAATTAATATCCATACATGGTAAAGGGGAAAGGGGGTTTTTACCTCGGCATTTATTTAAGGATCCTCAAGGTGCTCCAGGTGGAATGTGCCAAAATGCACCCTGAAGGAAGGTACACCCACGATAGATCACATATACCATTCATAGACCTTGCAAATTAGCATATCTATCAAAGATTCCCCAATAAGAGGCTCAAATTAACCCCCCCATCCCAAGGATTTCCCCCCTGGATGGGCCTATCTTAGTTTACAGGATGTTCTGAGGAAGACCTTGGCTTTTCAGGATAGTGTGGGGCTTTCTGGCCTCCAGCTGCGAGGCCTCCAAGATGTTTGGTCTCCTGGCTTCATGGAATACTGGGTCTAAGCTAAGTTATCACACTTAAGGAATTACAAATATGCATGCTAAAGGTCCTGGGGATACATACTAAGCTATATAAAAGGGTAAATAAAAGGTATATATTAAAAAAAAAGGCAAAAAACCATCATGGCACCAACCTTCTGTATGAGATGATGCTTAAAAGAGATAAGTATTCCAGCTGTGGATGGGTGTTTCTCTGTAAAATACACTCTGGGCTTGCCATGAGATCATAACTTCAATGCAGGCATCGTTAAGTAAAATTATATGGTCCCATGGAATGTAGCAGATCAGATTTTCATAATATTCTCCTCTTGACCATAAAACAAAAGAGCTCCACTGAGGAATCCCAAATCAGGTTTAGATCACTCCAGTGTTTGGCACTGCCTGAACATAAACTCAGAGGCCTGAAAAATAAAGGCTCTGCCTGAAGATATTCAGAAAACTGATGATTCCATTGCTTTAAGACTGATAAAGGCAGTTCCAGTTTGCTTCAGCTTCTTAGCTACTAGGACAGTATCCATCCTCTTGGCCAAATAAAAGTAAGTAAAAACATCTCAAAAGATGCTTAACGTCCATATACATTTGGATGTGTATGCTTGAATTTTTATTTCTGTGAAGAAAGAAACAACTTTCAGGTGCTCACTTCAGCTTGGCCAGAAATTAGCCCCAAAGCAGAGCAAGCAGCCTGGTAGGAAGGAATAATAAAAGCTTCAAAATACAACTTTACCTGACAGAAAATTGACTTTTTAAAATTAATGGTCAAACTCTTCCTGTCTGATGTACCTGCTTCCTCACGGGGCATTCATCTTTGTCAAAATACCTGAATGAAAATACCTTGATTAACTGTTCTTCTGAGCAGCTCAGTTCTGTGCAGGGAAATAATTTGGTCCCTGTGTCACTGGTCTTTTGTGCAACAGTAATAGGTTTATGTCCAGTGTTCAGCCTTTCCTGGGTAAATGTGCAGATGAACCTCTTTGGATGTGGAGTTTTCTTACCAGTAATTTTTGCAAAAAAAAAAAAGTGACCCCTCATGCAGTGCATTGTAGCACAGAACTTGTTGGCTGATCAGTTGATTCCTAAGAGCTGAAAAGTCCCACCCTACAGGGAAGGCTTCTGTAAGAAGCTGCTGGAAGCTTCCCCTGTGTCCAGCAGAGCCAATGCCAGATGGTTCCAGGATGGACATGCCACTGGCCAGAGCTGGGCCAGTTAGGAATGACAGTAATGCCTCTGGGATAACAGGTTTTAGAAGGAAACAAAAGTTACTGGGCAGATGCAATTATGGCCAGGGAAGAGCAGGGTGAGAATATGTAAGAACAACTCTGCAGACACCAAGGCCAGTGGAGAAGGAGGGGCAGGAGGGGCTCCAGGCACCGAAATTGAGGTTCCTCTGCAGCCATGGTGAGGCAGCTGTGCTCCTGCAGCCCATGGAGATCCATGGGGGTGCAGAGATCCTGGAGGAGATCCCCATGGGCTGTGGAACCCATGGAAAGCCTGTGCTGGAGCAGGCAGCAGAGACCTGCAGACCTGTGCGGAGAGGAGCCCATGCTGGAGAGGTTTCCTGGTAGGACTGGTGACCTCGTGGGGGACCCACACTGGTGCAGGCTGTGCCTGAAGGGCTGACCCCATGGAAGAGTGACCCACACTGGAGCAGTTCATGGAAAACTGCCTCCCGGGGGGGGACCCCACTCTGGAGCAGGGGAAGGACCCCTCTCCCTGAGCAGCAGCAGAAACAATGTGGATAAAATGACTGTAACCCCCATTCCCCATCTCCTGAGAGCTGGCAGGGAGAGAGAGAGCCCAAGAAGAAGGAGTGGGGGCAGAGGGGTGGGTTAAAGGAGGAAGGAGGGCAGGTGTTTTTAAGATTTGTTTTACTTCTCATTATCCTGCTCTAATTCTGATTGGTAAATTCAATTAACACCCTCAAGTCAAGCCTATTTTGCCTTGCTGTTAATCTGTGTGTGATCTCTTCCTGTCCTTATCTCAACTCATGAACCCTTCCTTATATTTTCTCTCCCCTGTCCAGCTGTGGAGTGAATTGATAGAGTGGCTTTTGTGGGTGCCTAGCATCCAGACAGGGTCAACCCACCACACCATGTCTATTTTTAATTTAAAAAAAATCCAAAGCAATGCAGGAGATTTCTTAGTTCCTTTGCCCTAAGAAAGGCCAAAAAAAGATGTTCCCAGAAAGGTGAGACTTTTATTTATTTGTTCTTCAACAAGCACAAGACATTTTCAGCATGGGCATTTGTGGGAGAAGGCCCACTTGTGTTCTGGCTGGGGGAGAGCTGGCCCAGGACAGCAAAGGCCAAGCAGTTGGCAGCAGAGGTTGCTGCAAAAGAGCAAGAATGAAAGAAAAACAGGAACAACCTCACGGGCCTCCCCAGACAACTTTGGGTAATGCCTTGCACAGCTCTCAGGGGAAGAGGTTCTGCTTCCCTGCAGTTACATTGGTCCATTTTTTGTTACCAGTATTGTGGGATTTTAATAGTAAATCCCCAGTGGTGACCATAATCTCTATCATGAGTGAAGGGAAGCGAGAGCAGGTGCTCAGGGCAGCTTTACCCTTTCTCCTCCTCCTTCCACCATCTCCAGCACCCACAACACGTCCTTCCCTGCCAGCCTGCTTAACTTCACTCCTACACCACTGCTTCCTGCATAGGCACCAAACCCTTAAAATGACAACAGGTGCTTTCCTTATCATCATCTTTTTAAAAATTCTTAATGAAAGCTGAGGTTAAAAAAATATATATAATAAATTGCTCTGCAGTACTAGACAAACAGCCTTCATACTCCAAAGGTAAAAGGCTTGTTTCAGGAAAGCAAGCACACTGATGGCAAAACACAGACCACTATCAATTGCTGCTCCCATAAATCACCTTTATTTTCCAAATAATAGGAAGATTCATTGTTTTCTGCCAAGCAGTGTCACCTGGTAATAGGAGCCAGTCAAAGCAACAGTAATTTTCACGCCATAAAAACAGTATCAAGATTGTTCACTGAGTACGATGAATGCTATTGATCAAGGGGGAAAAAACCCATAAAAACAGGAGACAAAAGCAAAGAAATTAAGTAATGATCTATTGGGTGTGTAATGAAAGGTCTGTTAACATTTCCATTATTCAGCTTCCCTCCCTGGATGTCTCCTCAGAAACATTTATGACCCCATAGGAAACCTTCTCCTCAAACCAGGGCTGCGAGGGATTAATGGTGTGAGACCAACACTGGGAGAAGGGCAGTTCCAACCATTCTACAAAAGTGAAGGGAAAGGTCCTGCCCTGGCCTCTCTTTATTGACACAGCAAAAGACCCAGAGCATTTCACTGAATTGACTTTTTCTGCTGCAGAAAGATGCAGGGCTAAACGGATGGGGACTGCAGGAGAGCTGTGGTCAGGAGAAGGCATAGCTCTGGGAGAGGATACACCTCTGTTTACCACAAATCTGTCCCCTGTATGACAGGCTGGAAACTACAGAGCCCCTCCACTGAGTTCACTAGTAGTCAAAAAAAAATAGCACAGAAGAAGAGCTGAACATACACATCCTTATTCTCAACATTTACCTAAACTTCTACAAAAACAACTTTTCTAACACCATCAGATACTTCCAGACTGTCCAGCTGAGAGGCTTGTGCAGCCTTGGCAAATCCATGGGCATTTCAGCAGGGAGCAAAGGACCTGGCTGAAGGTCTCACCAGACCAGTGGTGGGGAAGGACCAAGACCCATTGGTTTCCACCACTTCCATCATCCACATCCCACAGTGTTGGGGAGGATGAAATAAGGAAATCTTATAAATATGACTGCTTGGCAAAAGATTCTGGAAATATAAAATCTGTAAGTGAAATAGAAATGAAAGCTAGCTTTGAAATATAAGATACCAAGCTGTTAGTCAATGTACAACCAAAAAACAAAGAGCTAGCCAGCTGAAGGAGAATCCCTCTGCATTGAACAATGTCTTTAGCAAAGAAGAGGATGCTTCAGCAAACAGAAAGGTCCAAGGGTCAGAGAGACCCTGCCAGCGTGGCAGCGAAGAAAAAAGTAGCTTTAGGAAGTAGTTTTTAAGAGTTAAAATGTAACACAGTATGGTAATGTAATAGTTGTGATAGGTTGTATGTAAATTCTATAAGGATTGCTGTCTTCTATTGATTGGATGTTGTAATATTACCATAGTCAGTATAGGAAGAGATATAATATCATGTAACCAGACTTTTACGATTCTTCTTACACTTAAGCTCTCTCTCTCTAAAGCTCTCGTCTCCTAAGCTCTCTACTCTTCACTCTTACGCTCTCTCGCTCTCTCTGGGGCATGCTCTAAGCTGTGGCTGGCAGCTTAGGCAGAGCTCCTGCACCCACGACCCTTGCAAATAAACTGCACGTTTCAGGAGCTGCCTTGAACTGTAGAAATCATCCCTGAACCGACTAAGCACAGCGCCCCCTATAGATTTTCTACACCACAGACATGATTTCATACTTGGGCTCCTGCAACATCCTGAAGGAATGTCCTTTGTCCTTGTGAATGACCATCAGCAAGGCAGCCAGCAGGGACAGAAATGCAAAGCCTACCTTGAAAACTTCTGCCTGTGTGCAGGCAGCTGCCACTGTCTGGATTAAACTGAGAAGAACAAGGCCTGTTCTGTCTGGTCTGTCCCGTAACCTCCTGGCTTTCCAAAGCAGACCTTCAAAGTCTCAGTTCTCAGCAGCAACAGGTGGTGGCATCATCACCCACTTCTAGTCAATGCCAGCAAAAGGTAGTGCTAAAATAAAGGCTGTCTCAGAACCTTTCCCCTCTGCCAACAGAGACAGTCTCGTCCTGATGATTGGAGTTTCTGAGCAAGTTTAACCCCTGCTGGCAATAGACCAATGACTTTTCTGGGTGGAAAATACATTCTGAGACAGCTCATTGTTAGCAGCTTAAAAAAACACATGGTTAATGACAGACCTAAAACTATCTGCTAACTTAACCTAGGAAAAACTTACTAATCTCACATGAACCAGCAGCTGTTTCATAATTGGGATGGTGGAAACACCTATAGCTCTCTACCTTTCTCAGCTGACACATCACAATAAAACATGATATGAGGTGACTCATTACCATCGTGTTCTATCACATCCAGCTCATAATGCAACCTCAGACTTGCATTACATGAGCTGAATAATATTTTCCTAAGAAATCATGATAGAAAAATCTGTAGTTCCAAGGGAAGTAATTTTATTGATTAAAGAAAATGCAACCACCAAACCTGAATCCTGCTGAGAAAAAAAAGGGGCCCAGGTGCACCCAAACACCTCCTCCCTGTACACCCCAGCAGGGCTGTCTGCTGGAGGAGAAGCACAGCAGGAAGGGTTTACCCATCACCCGAGTCTGTCTGCACTCAGGGCAAAAACATATTGGGCAAAATTGTGTTTATAGTGGAGCTGGATCTGACCCAGAACTGCAGAGCCAGACACACTCTGAGCCTTGACAGGTCCTGACACAACCTTTTGGGGGCTCAGTTTAATGAGTTGGTTTTGCCTTTGCACTTAAGGAATCACTGTTTGCTGTCCTGCACCCTCCCATCTCTCTGGATCCTCCCATCACTGACATTTCCTCATAACTATTTCCCCAGACATTTAAGATTTCCCAAACGACATGGATGACCCAAAAACCCAGTAAGTGAACACTTGCATGCATCTGTCCCTGCACAAAAGATGCTGAGGGGCATAGGAAAAGTCACAGCCCAGATTGCCACAGATGGGAAATATCTTCTGCATATTGAACAAGAAGGGCTTGGCAGTGGAAAAGGTGTTGCAGAAATCGGGCACACGTGGAGGGACACCGCCCCCACCTCCCGGCACTGCCTGCAGGGGTGTGTCACACCAGGAGCACGGTGCCTTCCCAAGGTTACTGGACCCATCTCCCTGGCTGGCAGGGACCCTGCAGCCAGTGCCAGCTCTCTGTGGGAGCTGGCAGTGGCCACACACTCCCAGCCTGGGTGCTGCCAGCTGAGCGAGGGCACAGACAGCGAATGCTTGGAGGAGCAACAAGTGGCAGCAGGAGCTGAGCCTGAGTCAGGAGGAGCACATCCCAAATGCTGCAAGGAATGTCCCATGACGTGATTTTGGCTGAGGGGGAGGGAAGGTGTGTGGGACCACGCTCTGGAGATACCATCACTGCCATGAGCTCATGTGTTCGCACCCCAGAGCCTGTGGGAGCCTGGTGAGACAGTAGGCAGCAGAGCCAGGCCCCAGGTCTGCCCTTCCCGAGTCCCAGGCTGTGCATGGCCCACTTCTCCTCCTGTCAGTGGAGTATGAGCAAGCTGATAACATGCTTCTCATGCTTGACCAGGTGGTCAGCACAATTTATGGAGCTGAGCCACTGTTTAACCATCTTTCCCAATCTGAGAGCATGACCAAAGGCAGGAAAGACTTTTCTGCAAGGAACGACTCAATGTGCTGAACCTCTTGAGCCATAAAAGAATTTACCAAACTCTGGCATGAGTGAGGTGTGTAAAATCATGAGTGCCATGGAAAAGGTGAGTGAGGACGTGGTGGGCAGTGTCTCTTCCAATGCTGGGATGGAAGAGGGGAGGAAACCAAAGAAAGGTGTAGGAGGGAGTTTTAAAACAGAGCACCTATCTCATTACCCAGTGGAGTCACATGAGGGATGCCTTGTCATAGGACAATGGGTATTGAGCAGCTTTCTAGGTTAACAAGTCAACTGGAAAAAAATACTGGGTAACAAAAAGGCCATTTCTGGATCCAGGAGCCTCTGACCCCCAAAACGCCACAGCTGGGAAAACACTTTGGTGAGCTGTAACACGCTTAGCCTGTTCGTGTGCTTTCCCCTAGGCAGCCCCCATTAGTCACTATCAAAGACAGGACAGTGGGCCAGGCAGCTGACAAATCCTTTTCATGGGTACAAAGCGTGACTCACAGCCCAGGGAAGGCTCCAGTGGGGGTACCTCCTCCCCTTGGATCCCACAGCTGTGAAACCCATGCTGGCACAGCTCCACCAGTAGGGCAGGCTGCAGCTTGTGTCTGCTGCTAAGATCAAGTCAAGCACCTGTGGTGAATGTCCCTTCCAGGTACCGTGGGAAGTGTTTGTTTAGTGGTCCTTCCCTTCCTTTGCTCTGAGCGTGCAGTCTGTTAAAGAGGCTGCAACCATCTCCTGGGTCTGACATAGCAATATGCAATAGCACTGCTCAGCTTAACACATTAAACCATCCAAAAATGCCACACATCTAGACTCAAAAAAATCAAGCAGAAGCACATATTTTATAGGTTTAATCCTATGACATTTAAGGGGTGTATGTGCATAAAAGGTTTGGTGTGATCCATGATTTTGCGAGCTCGGCTTTCATCTTAAAAGTCTGGAAGTAAGTTTTGGTTTTTAAGTTACAAGAAATTTTCCCAGCTGCTCTCTCTAACATTGAAATAATGTAAAAATAACACCTGCCACATAAGACTTCATTAAATTTCAACCACCAGCAGCCTAAAGCTCTGCATTGACCAAAGGATGAGCACTTCCCAAACAAGGGATGGAAAAAATGACATCTGCTATTTCAGTAGAAAGGTGCATGTGCGTGCCAATGGAAACAGACACTGAAGAGATGCAATTAGACATCCAGCCAGAGCAGTGAGGTCCCATTCCCTCCTTGAAGACATCCTAGAAAATCCGTGATCGCTTCCAGGCAGATATCGAGGCGTTTCCCTGAAATCAAAGCATTCAGACTCATTATCAGCATTAAGTGTTGTAATCTCCCTCTCACACTCACTTCTTACTTCTTGGTCTGGTTTTGCAGTGACAAAGAGGCAGGAAGAAAGTCTGGGGTACTTGAGACTGTAGTTCAAGATATGCCAAATGACATGGTCAGTCTCATGTTGTCATGTTGAGAGCAGCGAGGTAACCTGTGCCATGCTTGGAAATGTCATCTCACATCAGCTCAGCCACTTTGTAAGTGCTTCTCCTGCTGTCAGGAGTTAACAGCTGCTGGCTAAGAGGGCACCAACAAGGTACTTAACAAATCTGACACTTCCTAACACCCCACATAATCCCTTTTGGCTAGAAGAGCTTGTGAAGAGACAAAGTGTGCTGACACAGGGCAGGTGAATCGATCTGAGTTCCAAATATGAACATTTACTGAGATCTATGTGCTTGTAAGTGCCCTCTTTTAATTCTCATCAATGGGGAGGAAAATTGTCTTGCCTAGAGTTTTCAGTGCAACAGGTAGCAATGAGAAAAGTGTTGCAACGAGTGATAAAAAGTCTCTCAAGACCAGCTTCCCACTTGGAAAGAAAAGAATAAAATATAACCAATCAGGCCAAATGTACCACCCCCACTCTCCCATCAATGCACGAGTTACAGGGCACCAAGGTGCTCCCTGGGCTAGGAAAGGTGAGAGAGCACTAAAATGTGAGCTCAGTTTGGGAAAAAAAAGGGGCAGAACTGCATAAAAGAAAGATAAGCAAGATCTGAAATGCAGGAAGGACTAACCTGTGCATCCAGGGAATCCTGTGCAACTAGCACACAAAACAAAAGGGAAAAAATGGAAATTAATAGAATTCTTTACAGGTAAAATAAAGCAATGACATCTGATATAGTAACAGGCTAATCCCACCACTTGATAGGCACCAGTTTGGTGGCACATGGCTGGGAGCATTCCTGAAGAACCAGTGGGCACATTTCAGATGTGGCTGGGAAAACAGGCAGCTTAGTGCTTCCCTAATGATTACTGCATGTTTTCATCAAAAGAAGCATTTTTCAGTGTGTTATTTCAAGAAATATATACAAAGGCTCATGAGATAATTTGAAATTTGGGGGAAAATTTGCCTCTGTAAAGGCAGCCAAGCTGACAGAAGAAAACAGAGTTTTGTGTTACCTCTAGGAGCAGGATCTACAGCAAGCTGCTCATGAAGGTGGCACCAGCACAGAGCAGAGACTGGGCAGAAACTTGAAAAATACTTTTTTATCATTATGACACCTACACACTCTGAGATCATTTATTTCAGATCAAAGCCTTGCCAAATCTTGGTTCGAAAAGCAGACCATGCACATCTCTGAAAGGTGTGGAAAAATAACCAAATTTAAACCATTTTCATAGTGGCAGCTTCCAAGTGAGGAGCAGGAATGCTCATCTGTCAGCATTTTGTTTGTTTGCAATTGTGTCCCCTGTATCTTAAAATTGGGGTTTTTTCAGTGTATCTTTTTAAGGGATACCTCTCAGTGTATCCTTCCTGTTACTCAACTGTTATCTACCCTAGTAAATTTATTTTCTTATGGGATAGATTTTGGGTCTTGGAGCCCAGGTATCTGCTCCATAAAGAATCATTTTGCAACACATTTTATAAATCACATCAGGCCCCATATTTAAAGTAGCTCTGTTTCTGTTCTCAGCTCTTCCACAGGAGTATTGTGGGATGGGCAGGAAACATTTCCCAGTTTTCACAATACATTTATTCACAGCCACTCTTGGGCCAGCATCATCTGTTATCAGTTGTGGTGTCTCACACCCACCTGCATTTTTCCTACCCCACCACATACTGAAATACCCACATCACCAGGCAGCCTTAGCCTGTGGCAGATGGATGCACTGGGATGCAGAGCCATGTGCCTGCTCCTACAGCTCACAGCACCAGGTCCAGGCTGTCCTGGAAGCAGCACAGCCACGGAAACATAGCACTACAAGCTACACTTCAGTAGCTCCCCTTCAGCTAAAACCCAGAAATAATTAGGCTGAGAAAGAAGGAATTAGGCTCAATGGCCATGATCCCACATCTCTTAATTTCTGGACAAGCTCAGACAGATTCTAGGTAGTTATGGGAGAAATGACGCTCATGGTTCCCTCCTCTGGGGACTCTGTTTCCCAGGAGTTTCTCCCAGTGGAAGGTGCCAGGCGTAGGAGACCACCTGCAAGCACGGCAGCACCCTTCCAGTGGGATAAGGATGCCTTTGTTGAGACAGGCCTTTCCTCACTAATTTAGAGCCTGCCTGCAGCTCTCCTAATTAATGCTCTACCCACCTCCATCAAGCCTAACACAGGGATTGAGTCAAGGAGATATTTATGGACCAAATCCCTGTCTGCTCTAACTCTTCAAGGCACATTCCTGATCTGGAGCCACTCTGTCCCATTACTTGAGGCTGCTCACGGCACAGGGACAGCCCTGGGGAGACCAGCCCTGTGCTGGTGTCACCTCTCCCTCCTCCACCTCTGATGCTTTTCCAAAGCATGAAGCAAGTCCTCAATAAATAATAAGCAGTAACAGCTTTAAACTAATTATGTATGGAGGGCATTTCTCCTAGAGTGTGGAAAGCGACCGAACCAGGATGCAGTTCAATGTTGTGCATTATCCAGGATGAATATTCCTTGCATGGCAAATGTGCAAGCTCTGCTTGAAGTATACTCTCCTCATAGTGATGTTTCCAGCCAGAAAGAACCCTCATTTTCCAGTATCAGCCAATTGTCACAGGGACTGTATTGACTTGTTCATGGATTTAACAAAAGGAATTACCTGGAATGCTTGTGGGCATTGTGGGAATGAGGACTCTCCCTGCTGCGTGTACAGCCTGAACTTTAATGAAAATGAACCACAGACAACTGATGCCAGTCTACAGTACAGTGCAAGAGGACAAAGTATAAAGGCAGATTTTCTTTATTTTTAAATATTAGTAACACTGCACAAAAAAAAAGTGGTACTTAAGTGACAGAAAACCAGTACTCAGTCCTTATTTGATCCTAACCGTAATTTACAGACCCTAACAGAGTTCACAAATGGTTATGTGCTTGCAGAGGGTTACAGTGGGTAATTGAAGCTAAACCATTCAGATACCAGAGACACCAGAATTTGTTATATCAAACCATGCTAGAATGCAGACTTGGCTTCTCTGTTTAGCTCCCCTCTTACACCCTTATGTGCATTCCTACATCTCTGAAACATTAGGATGAGTGAGTTTCTCCAGGAACTGTGGACTTTCAATATTGCCAGGTTTAAGGTTATTACATCGACAACAAATTGGTAAGAGGAAGACAAAAGCAACAAAACAAAACCATAAGCTGATAACTCTTAACTGGAGGTTAAAAAAAGGAGACAACACACTGACAAGAAACATGCAGGTAGATGCTTAAGGCAACAGAGGGGCTCTGTACACACTAAAAGGTTAAGAGAAGCAATGTGTCATGCACATGAGACAAGTATGGGAAGCAAGGAAGTAATTTTGCCAGGAAATATGTATTTCTTTTAAATCTAAGACATCTTTTCAAGCTAATAAAAAAATTCATCCTGCAATAAAACCGATGCAAAATGCTTTCATACATAAAGGTATAAGTTCTTTGCAGAAACAAGTTGATAAAACCTAAAATGATGCTGAAAAAATGTTTTTTATGTAACAGCTACTCAGCAGAAACAAAGAGCAGTTTTAAAGTAGCACTTGGATCTTTTGTCTCTAGGTTCTGAAATAAACTTTTAAAATAAGGAATGATTTCACTAAATGATTCATCAGGAGTCAACTAAGCTTAAAGAAATCGGTAAGAGTGCTTACAGCATCATTATACTACATTTCTTAAAATCAGAGGATATAACTTCAAGATACAATTCAATAGGAAGGAACATTTTAATAGCAGGGGCAGAACTGCCCAGCCTAGGAAAAAAAAATTTAAAAAGAAGGGGGAAAAAAAAATCAAAATAAACAAAAACAAACAAACAAAAAAAAACCACCCATAAAAGTCACTTATTAATCTTGCATAAATTACCCTATAAAAGCTCATGTCTCCATCCCATTCCCAATGACATGAGTGAACAGGACTCTTCTTTCAACGGGCCTGATGTTGATGCCAGTGACCAAACAAACAGGCATTGGCCTTTTATATCCTACATGACAAATAACAAACACTAGAGTTGTTTCAGTCCCAGGGAAGGAAGAGGTAAGAAATTCTGTAACACTTTCCAATCTTCAAGCATAACACACTTCGAACCACAACCAGCCTTGTCCGAATTCCCTAACCTGAACGGGCAAGAAAGCCACTCCGGGAAACTAAAAGGAATAACATAGTGCAACTTTAGTACAGTTTTAAACATGAGTCACTTCCTTGGTAGCTGTGTGAACAATCAAAAAATATACAGAGAGTTGTGCTCAAAGGTAACATGAAGTTGTCTTTACTATAAAGGTATTGGCAGAGAAGTCCATTTTAGTAACTCCCTTTGGTTGACTTCTTCTTCTTCAGTTCCTCTCTCTGCTTCTGCTTCCTCCTCTTGCTGCCTTCTTTGTATCCTGAGGAAACATGGCTTGTAAAACACTTTTCACAGCATTCATGGACTTTCCTCTCTAGCAAAAGCACATGTTCTCTGAATGGTTTAAAGAATATTATAGAAAAGGTCTGGCTTCCTAATGTGTTGTTTGGTATTTTTAAATTGCCATTTCCACTATATCCCCCATTCTACTACATCCCTTACATAGAAAGAAAATACTACCAATCTTTGAAGTTTGAAAAGATCTGGAGAACTTTCAAAATACTTCAAAGCCATTCAGGAAAAGCTTCAGAATTAGAGCACATGCAAAACCAGAATAATTTTCAAAACGGAAGCAATAAATAAGACTTGTACAGCAGGAGCAATTTAAGTACTGGCATTTCCTGCTCACAGTAGTCAGAGTTACCACGATATTTGCATTTCCATTTTAAGACTAGGGAATGCCAAGAAGCCTGAGTAAATAAGAAGGTGCTCAGTGTTTACCAATATATATTTTATATGCTGGTCATCAGCCTGCTCAAGCTTAACTATGCACCACAGTTTATATCCGGCTGCAGCCCCAAAGGTGCATGAAAGCATTGAGTTCAAGCAACAATTATTTGCTACAGGTTCAGTAGGCACAAGCTTCCAGCCATGTGATCATCATTCTGATGGTTTATTACCCCCACAGAGATGTATGAAAAACAATTCTTGCTCTGCATCACTCCTTTCCATCCAAACTCGCAGTAAAATCCAACTTGCTGGCAGACTTGCAAGGGCAGTGAACTGTGTGAACCACCACATCTACCCAGGTGCACTCATAAATCTAAACTGAGAGCCAGTAGACATTTCCCTCAGACAATCATTCTGTGATGTTTTGAGACAGCTGGGGGGATC
The DNA here is from genome assembly GCA_020086605.1 of Lanius collurio. NCBI lineage: Eukaryota > Metazoa > Chordata > Aves > Passeriformes > Laniidae > Lanius > Lanius collurio. The sequence continues at coordinate 2,427,167 of JACBWW010000017.1, forward strand.
TTTTATCTCAGTGGTGCTCTGTCACTGGGAATCAGCACAGAGCAGAGCAGCCCCTGCAAGCCAGCTGAGAGGCAGGGCTGGGAGTCAGAGGAATGGCCCTGGAAAGGCACAGCTCTGCCTGTATGGAAATCTCTTTTTTTACTCTGCTCTGTCAGCGGTCAGGCAGGGATGGCCCAAAGGAAGCAGTTTCACCAGTACACCTGGTTCTCCATCAATTTAGTATCAATAGCAAAATTAAGATGGGAAAAGGAAGTGATGGGAGGCAGGAGGAGCACAAAGCCACATTGTGGCTGCAGTTTGCTCCTCACTAGAGCTCCTCCCACAGTTAGAGAGGTGCCCAGAGCAGAGCTAAAGTTCTCCAGTTTACTTGGGGAGAACCACAAGGTAAGTCTTTCAGATAAAACCATTTGAGACTTTATCAAAAGCTTAGGGGAAATACACTCCCTTGTAGCAAAGGGAAACTGTTCTAGGTTATCACTCTAGCTCCTGTGCTGTATCCACAGCATGACTTCATCTTTTGCAATCATCTGAGTCAAAAGGCAGGATATTTATTTAAAAACTCTGCCATGAGTGATCAGAGTTAGAGTGGAAACCATTTTTCCTGTTTAAGGAAGAGAGAAACTGGCAGTGCTTAGCAGAATTGCAGATGACACTGGGTTTTCCTTGCACTCTGTGACCCCCTGAGCTATACTCCTGTCCCTGGAGTCACTCTATGAACAGCTCCACACTGAGAACTCCATCCAGGAAGTTTCTTTCCAGGTCATCTCTACATCACCAAAAATAGAATCCCTTTGCATTCAAGTCACTGAGTAAGGCACCCATCCCTGAAGGGCTCAAGCTACTCCCTGCCTTCCCACAGAGGTCAATGGAGGTGGAAGAGGTGTGCTGAGTCCTGAGAATCAGTCATCTGGGGGGTGGTATTCAAAGAATTCCTCCTTTTACTGGAGGGAAAAACAGCATCATATCAGCTGATCAGAACTAGTTCATATAATAACTATGAAAAAGTAACACAGATATTTGGGAAAGGATCATTAAACCCTAGCGGGTATTAACTTCATAATTTTTAAAATTTTTAATTCTCAAAACAGTGTCAGTATTTCTAAAAGGTTTTCACATCCAGGCATGATAGCATTTGATTATATCATAATTTTTTTTCAATAATCCATTTTCTTCAAATGCTTGAGATTTTGAAAGCAATTCTAGCAACTGTTCCTTAAAAATACTGAGTTAATGTAAATTATGACTTCAAGTGAATGCCACATAATTCATTGTCTTATAAATGGAACAACTCAAATGTTAAAATATTGTGGTATGAAGATATTTAGGCATTTGACAATGTGGTCTCCTACCAGCCTCTGGAATGATAAGGCTGAAAAGTGGAAATCTTTCAAGCGTTATCAGTGACACACAGAAAGAGATTGCCCAAAGTAGGAGATAACACACAAACACAGAGTATTCCTCAAGAGAAAACTGCCAGGTCTTTTCTGTTTTGAGCCTGCTGTGATAAATAATTTCACTGTCTGCCATTTCCTTTTCTACTCCCACCTAAGAAGAAAGGATAGGTCAAACTTCGCCAGTCTGTTGCTTCAGTGATGCTATGCTGGGTGATAACAGCCAAAAACCTGATCCCCAAGCAAGTGAAGCAGCTCCTAACCTAAATAAGAATTGCACACTAAAGATGTAACCCTTCAGTGCGTATTTCACTCAAATACTTCAACCAGCACTAATTAAAAGCATATTTAGCTGCCTTGGTTACAAGACTAGCCCCAAAGTCAGGAGACAACAAAATCTGAATTAGAAAGCAGCAGCCCCATGACTGATCACTCTGCGGTGATCCTGTGTCCTGGTGAGTCGCCAGCTTCCCAAAGTGTCCAGAGAAGCTTCCCATAGTAAGTGCCAGGCTGAACTGGCTTCAGCCAAACAGTGCTGGCCTTGGAGAAGGGCTGTTCAAATTTCCACCCTTAGCAGCAATCTTTGGCCACCCAAACTCTAGAAATGCCTCACGGGGCAGAGGGAGAACAGGTTGCTGAGAGCCTCCCCAAGCTGTGACGTTTGGAAAACAGATTCACTCAAATGCAGATAGGAATCTCCCTGTCTTGGTGTTTCTTGCTTTTGTCAGCTTACAGGAGCAGACATGGGTGAGGCAAGAATCCACACCATGTGGAATTACACCTGCTTTACTACGTGGATAATTCTTGTCTAAAACAAACTACATCAGCTAACCCACTCTTTCCATTTCATCCCCTTCTCTTCTACTTCTGTAAGATCCATAAGGAGCACAGAAGCTTTCACATCTCCAGCTTTCACAAAGCTGTTGAAGGCTGAAAACAATTTCCAAAAACACTTAGGTGCAACTCCTTCAACCATCATTCAGCCAGGACCCAAACAAATTGGGAAGCTTCTCTGCCATGTCCTGGATTGACTTTCCTTCTGGCTTTCTACTTCCCTGCCATCTGCACCTCCCAAAGTCACGAGTTTGTTTAGTCACTGACTCTGAAACTCGTCACATTCTTAGGTGGCAACTGCAAGGGAGGTGTGCCCATCGGGCGGCTGATCCAAAGGCACAAGTGTCCCGGGGAAGACACTCCTACCCAACACATTTCTGGGATCCTACTTTTTCCTGTCCTGCCTGACATCTGCCTGCTCTACCAGGATGCAGAGAGCGGCCACAGGTCTGCTTCACCTTCCTTCTGCCAGCACAGAGGAGCGTAGGAGTCAGCAGAAGGAAACGAGGTGTTCGGTCACAGCTGACAATTAACATGACATTGCTGCTGCTTGACCCACATCAATGAGCTATAAAGGCCAAGATTTTTATAAAAATCTGCTAAGGTGAAGATTTGGAGAAGCCTCCTTCTACTTTCAGAGTAAAACATTGAGGTTGGAGGTGGGAGGGATTCACACTTTCTGCTCAAGTCTCAGAGAAAATGTTCTCCAAGATCTACCAACTTTTTGCTAAGATTGTGGCCCTCCTTCAAAGCATGGAAGCAGCCATGGCCCCAACACCCACACGGAGCTTTAAAAGGGCAGTGAGGCACTTTCAAGCTGGGTTCTGCAGTACTCTTTCTAATTTTCTGCTCTTAGAAATGTCTCTCTAGTCGAAACAATAAACTGTTATTTCAAAGACAGCAGGCTTACTTCTGAGTTGCAGCCACTGTTATTTTAGACTGACCACACTCCCATATGCCATTGTAAAAATTCACCCCAGATCACAGCCTCAGTACAATTTAATGTGTGACTCAATTTGCAATTACATCTTTACACTTTCACATCCCCTCCTTTCTGCCTGAACCACTGCCCAGCACACAGCACAGCCTGACCTACTAATTCCCTCTTCACATCCACAGCTCCTGCCTGTGCCATGGAGCTTTGTGGAGAGGGAGCCTTTAGTCAAGACTTGGGGTGACAAAACATCCCACCCTGTCTAGGTATGCTGTTCCACTATTTAATTATCCACACTGTTAAATCCAAAGGGTGAGTTCTCCAGTTTCACTGGCCAACCCAGTGATGTAATCCCAACTTTGATGTTTTAGGGGACTGAAAAGCTTTAGCAACTTGCAGGGGCCTTCCTTCATGCTTGCTTATTATGCTGGTTTCATTACCAATTCTGCCTAGAATTGCCACAAGAATATACCAAACCAGATACAACTGTTTGCCTGCTGTTAGTTAGGGTCACACCAGCACTGAATAAATCTCCAAGGTTTCACTCCCAATGGCAAGCAAAAGCTTGCAAGGCTCTGCAGTCACAGAAGGCCTTCCACACACAGCCCAGCTGTCTCTGATGGGTGACAGGATGATTTCATACCAGCAGCCAAAATACCACGTGTGAAGGCAGCTCTGGGCTAAGCCTGGGAGCAACTAGCCAGTCTCCACATCCACCAGCCAGCCTTCTCAGCCCCTGCCCCAGAAGGGTACAGCTCTTACCCCATCCCACTTGCACAGTTACAGCCAGGGGACATGGAGCAAAGGGAAAGGGAACTCCATCTCCACACCTCCAGCATTCCTCATGTATTAGATTTCCACAAAAAAAAACAGTGGCTTTGCTTTCCTTTCTCTTTCCATTACATGCCCAAAATGAAGTTTGTGATGGAATTATAAAGTAATTAGTTTGAATCACAAAGCACATCACTGTTACTAGTTAGTAAAGTGTAATTCAGGAAACCACATGTTGGTAAAAAGAACAGAGACTGAATTAAAGACAAAATGAAGTACAAACAGCTCAACTTTCCAGCAGAGGAATCCATGCCAGGAAAGGATCAAGATTGGTTAAGCTAGTTCTTCTAGAGTGGTTTCCTCTTCATAAATGCCAGCAGATGAAAATGCAGCACAAAATGAATTATTAATGTTGTAAGTTATAGGTTAATGCAAGCTATTTCTTTGAAAAGGAAGAGCAAACCTTGCAATATTATCTTCCAAATAATGAAATTTATATAATATTTTTTCACTATTTTAACAATTAAACATTTCAATCATTCTTGCTGGATAAAGGTCAAGACTCTCAAATCCAAAGCAGTAGTTTTTAAGGGGTAGTTACCACTACCTCTGGCATTAGCAGCTGTCATGTCTAGGTCTCTGCTGCCATTAACACCACTTTGACACAGCTCAGATCCCACCAGTCAGTCACGTATCCCACTATCAGGGAGCACATCACCTGTAGTATCTGAATTCTTATTTTAAAAATTCCTTCTTTGGAGCTAGAGAACTGTTTGAGATATGGAGTGATTTCAGAGCACAAGAGGTGAAGTTTTATTCTAAAAGTCCATTATGAAACCAGGAACAGTTTCCAGAGCAATTTCCACTACAACAAAAAGTGTCCATGGTGGATGGAGAATTAAATTGAACTGTGATTTTTTTTGTTAAATACCCACTGTAATGACTGGAAATCCCAACTAAGGTGAGGATTCATCTCACCTCTGGATATTGCCAGTCTAAAGGAGGTGGCCAGCCTTTCCTCTTGGGCACTAAGGAGATGCTACTTCCAGAGGCACATAGTCAAGATGAAACCTATCCCCTTCTCCTTCATTTAAATTTCCTAAGGATTTACAAATCAAAATTCAAACATTGCCATTCTTAGAGCTGGGAAAAGAAAACCACCTCACTGCAGGTGAATCGTTAATAACTGAGGGTTTGCTTGAGATGCTCCAACTGGGACAACATCTAAAACACCTGTATGGTCCCACTGCCAAGGGCACCACATGGGTGGTGGCAAAAATGTCTGATTTGAGGTGGAACTGCACCTAGTTAGAGGCCATTGAACTTAACTATTTCCCAGTGAATTGAGAGGGTTTTGGAGCAAGCAGAAATGATGCTATTCTCTCCCAATGCTGGCCCGTGCAAGCACGGCAGTGATCGATGAGAAGCCAAGCAAGTAAAGTGGTCTCTGTAACTACAGAGCTGTGCTGGTGAAGCTGCTTGCTGGGCAAGGCAGTCAGCAGAGGTGAACACCCATGAAGGGGAATGGCATTACTGGCCAGGGCTCGTGCACAAACTTGCCAGGGAGGGATTAAGACACTCACGTAGGTTTTTATGACTGACTCGACCAGTCCTTCAGCAGCCCTGTCCATCAGAGGAACAGTAGGCAAAATATTTAAAGCAACAGTAAAATCTTAGTCTTACTGCAATCAAGTTTTCACCCTGAGTCTTTTTTGGCAACTCACAATCTACTGGTAGAAGAGAGCATTTTGTGATTGCACTAATACTTCTGGAAATTAATTTTAATTACAAACTTGTGCGTCTTGGAGCATAAATAAATTCACAGCAAAAAGTCCTAAGCAGTCTTAAAAATTGCACAGTGTGTATCAAACTCAGCTGCTCCTTGGAATCCATTGCATAGTGTTGTGATCACAGAGACCTCATGCTCCAAAGGTAGAGACAAGGTTTTGTTTTGCCAGCCACAGACACAGGAGACCAAACCTGTAGCTCTTGCATGGGAAGCTTCAGGACATCAGCCCAGAGGTTACATTCAGGCCTCTCTAACTTTTTTCTTTTTTTTTTTTTTTAAAGAAAAGATCAACTTGGTCACCTTTAAAGACACAAAACTTCCAGCAACTGATCAGAAAGATGTTAATCTAAATTATTCTATTTTTTCAATCTATCATCCCTCATAATATCTTCAGGTCTTCCATACAAAAGACAACGTTAGGTTTAAAGGCTAATAAACATGGTGGAAGTTGGTACAGCACTGGGAGTACATGAGCACCTGTTTTGGGGTACAGTGCATATTTTTCATATGCTGTGTTTATCCTGAGAAGCCTCATAGGCTCACATATGCCAGCACTTCATCTGATTTCATGCTACTTAGAAGAGTCCTTGGTTTGGGCATCCCAGTAGAAAGGCATCTTTCAAAAACCTGTCCTCACAGTCCTGGATGATCTTTGACCACAGGTTCCAATTAAATCAAGTAGTTATGAGGACTTTGTTGTCCAAGATAGCCTCTGGACTACATTGCCAAAAAATTACAGACTGGAAATATATCAAAGGACTAATTACTTCCAAAAATAACCCGAACAATTGCCACATTGCCACGTTTGCCTGAATGGTCTCAGCCTCCTCTATTAGGATTTAGTTGCCTAAAATTGCAGGTTCCAGAAATAGTATCAACTTGCTGAACTTCTCCTTAGACAAGGAAGCCGAGCACAATTTAAGTAAATGAATGTGCAAAGTATTGTGATGAGTTAACCTCTAAAATGCCTTCACTTTTAACAACAAAGAGCAGAGGCACTTCAGCAGCACAACAATATTTGCCCTGCATCCTTAAATATCCCAGGGCATTAGTGAATCTAGGCTAAATGGAAGATCAGAGCTAAAGCAGGATGAAGGCAAACAAGCTGCTGTTTATTATCTACCAGGGAACTAACATTAAGTCAACACACAGCACCAACTTCTTGCTTGGCTTTTTGGGTTTGACTTTTGACTATGTGATGGGTCCTTCTCTGCACGTTTCTCATCAACATGCTTGTGCACACCTGATAAATAAAAAGGGGCCTCGAAGCTGCTCGTAACCCGGCTTCTATCTTGCTCTTCCACCTCATCACTATTGTAGTGGCAGGCAAGGCGGGGGGAGCCGGCAGACTTGTGAGGCTTCAGCAGGCGAAGGTTGGCCGGCTGGGAGGGCAGCGCGTGTTGTCCTCTCCGTCTGCACTCCTCGGCAAAGGCTTCTTCATCTGCCTCCCCTGCAAAAAGCAAAATAATGCAAGAAAAGTGAGCTGCACCCAAAATGCATTAATTTAGCCTGGAAAAAAAGCCCTTAGAAATGGGCTGGATGTTAGGGGTCACAAAAACGGTGTCTTGGCTGTGGCTGGCCACAGACAGTCCTGTGTATCTGCAGATTGGGGAGTGTCTGGAGCAGAAAGCTCCATCAGTGGCCTGTCACTACACTGAAGCCACCCAAAAAAGTCCACTAGATGTGTTGACTCAGGGGCCACTGTTCCCTTTTTCCCAAAAGGCAGGGTGAGGGAGCTGAGCACATGGCCCTGGACAGGATTTCTGTCCTGTGCAGGGCATGTCATCACATCCCACGTCACCTGGACTGTCTTGCTCAAGGGAAAGTTAAAGGGAGAGATAAATACCCGAGCTGGCTACAGAGGCGGTGGGAGAAGAATTAAGCCAACATGGGTTCAGAGGGGATGGATGCTGGATACCACAGCTGGAAGGATGGTGGAGATGTGTGACAGACCACATGAGAACGAGAAATCATGTTGAAGCTGCGAGAGGTAAACACAGTCCAGAGGCAAGGCAGGCACACACAGCACAGGCCAATGAAAACAATGGAAATAAGACCCAATGTTTGCAAAAACTGGTATGAAAGATGAGGTAGTCCCATCATACTCATGCTGTTTTGAAGATGACACTTTCCTTTGCTGCAGAAACTGTAACAGTACCAGTGCTGCAAAGCAGAGAAATCAACTACTATAACACACAAAAACCTCAGCAAACCCACACATTGAAAAACAAATAGATCTCAAAAAGTCAGCAAAACATGTTCAACAGGGAAAATATAGGGGGCAGGGGGAAAAGAGTGGGAATAAAGGTGTGTACCACATTCATCTCTTCAAGGCTTTTTAAAGTTTCATTAGTTCAATTACTTAAGTACTTTTAATAGAGATGATGAAATATGGCATCATTTTATTTTCATCAAAAGTGGTGTGTCACATTCTGGAAGTTTTTCCTGGGATGTGCCCGGCATCAGCTGCTCAGGGAGGGGTGTGTGCTCTCAGCTAATGTGTGTGCTCTTAGTTCATGGCTGGAAAATGCTTTGAAGATGAAAAAGGCACCACGTACACAAGACAGGACAGAGCAGGAATCCCCATTTCGTGTGTGCCCCACACCACCACTTCCAAACATGACGGGCTGCGTCTTTACCTTGTAATCGTACATGGGGAGATGCTTCTGAGGGCATGAGGAAAAGGAGGCAAGGTATGTTTAAAAAGTCATTTCACAGTGCAGTGCAGCACCCGAGGCCCTGCAGTGGAGGACGACTCCAGGACGTGCCTTGCATCATCTGCCTGAGCACCCGACGGGCTGTGCTTGTGTGTTAGCAGAGGATGCTCCTTCCCCAGTGGTTAAATGCCCATCCCCACCTCAATGCTCCTGCTTTTGTCCCCCACACTTCCAAAGGCACAAGCAAACACCACAGAAACATGAGAGATGGTAAGACAAGGATTTCTGCATTTAGTCTCTGCCTGCCTGCATCCTGCCAGTGTAAAACCCTGGGTGTCTGGTTCTCCTGGCAGCAGGAGAGGGCTGGAAGGACAGCTTTTTTCCCCTCACATGGGGCACCAACACTTCAACTACAAGAGGTGGAGGGCAAGGAAAAGCTCAGGGAATGCCAGATTTGCAGAATTGCTATCATTACCCATAAGAGACTACAGGATTTTACACACTATACAAACAGCACTGAAGCATGTATCAGGATGATAAATACCAGGTCTATGAAGGCAAGCCTATAAAATGCCAAGACCAAGAAAAAAAAAGCACATAACCAGCTAAGAGAGTTCACTTCCTAACAAATTGCAGTGCACCAGAAATAGGAGATCCCTCCTCTCCCGTGGAAACACAAAGTGCATGAATTTCTTTTTCATGTGTGAAGTCTTGTTTAATGTATGTTTGAAATTTATATTCACAAATAGATGCAGGAATGGAAAACATGATGAGGCCATTCTTGAAGCTCTGAGTGTGTTTGTGCATACAGAGACATCCCAACCAGGCACACTCACACAGCTCCTCAGTGCTGGGCTCAGGGAACTGGCACACCCTTGGAATCATAGAACGCTGCAGCTGGAAGGAACCTTTAAAGCTCATCTGGTCCAACCCTCCTGTAATGAGCAGGGACATCTTCAACTAGATCAAGTTGCTCAGGGCCCCATCCAACCTGACCTTGAATGTTTCCAGGGATGAGGCATCTACCAACTCCCTGGGCAACCTGTGCCAGCATTTCACCACCCTCATTGTAAACCTTTCATCACTGTATCATAGTCAACCCTCCTTCAGTCTAAAACCCTTACCCCTTGTCCTGTCACTACAGACCCCTACTAAAAGGGCTGTCTCCTTCTTTCTTATTAGCTCCCTTTAAGTATTTGAAAGGATTAAATCCATCTTGACCAGGCAACAGAGTCTTTCATTTTCTATCTCCCCAAAGCAGAGGCAAATTTCAGTTCAACAAATGGACCCCAAAAAATTGCCCAAACTTTTCCCCCTTATGAGTTGTGGGAGAGCAGGATGGCACCACAAATTAGTTAAATGATGTAACATCAAGTCAGCTGGGATTTAAATATTGAATTGACTCCAGTGCTATGCATGGCATGAGCTGTCAGATCTTCCTCTGATCATTCACCTTTAGCACACCTGGCACAGCAAAACTAGAGCGTGATTTGCATCAACTATTCTCTCCTGCTCTACATATTTGAAACATTCGAGCCAGACTATACCACTGCAAATAGAAAACTTGAATAGAATTTACTCTGGGAGAAGTCAGCCACAAAGGACATCACCACCAAAAAGTGCTTGAATTCTGCTAGAGCTTTGTCAGCTGTGATGTTTGTCCTGGAAATGGCTTTTAGGAAGACAGCTGGTATTGGGAGTGTGGGGTGTGTGTGGAATACCTGAGTTCTGAGCACAAATATCCACCCAAGAAGCACCTTCCAGGAGCGCTCAGGCTTCAAACAGACCTCAGTTCCCCCAACACCTCCTTCTTGCCCTCCCCTGCCCCTCCACACCAGCACACCCATGTGAGAGCCTGGGCAGCCGCACTGTGACTCCAAGCAGGGACTGACCTGGGTTAAAAATAACTCTTTTTGCCAGCTTATTTTTAGCCCAGCTCGGGGCCTGGAGCCAGCTCATAGTGCAGCCACCCCAGCTGGGGCAGGGAAGGGGGAAATTATGGAGGGCAGCTGGAATCAGCATCCAGGTTATGGTGTTATGCAAAAGATCTTTTCCTACTAATGCAAATAATAATTAAAAACCTTGCAGTTATTTCACTTGCAGAACCAGTTTGGAGAAGTTATGTTTCTATGGGTTAGTTCTGAAAATTATGGATTTGGCATTACTAGTAACATTTAAAAACAGTAATTAAGATTTGGTTTTCTGGTGCACCAAGTTCTCTGAAATGAACAGAAGCTTCCAGGGAAGAAACAACACAAACACGAGCTGTAGTATCCTAAAAAGCTGTACTGGAGCTAAAAGCTGCCTTCTGCTCCAAGCAAGAAGGGCTGGAAAGTAACTTCTCATAACGAAGTGATGCTGCATGAAGTGGAAAATGGGGATCCTCGGAGCTGTAGTAAACCAGTAGAGGGCAATATTGCCTGTCGCGAGGTATCGCCGGAGGAACGGCCGCTGCCAGCCCGGGCTGGGGCGGTAACACAGCGATTTTACACGGCTGTCGCAAACTTGAACTAAGTGCGGGCTTAGGGGAGCCACCAGTACACCAAAGAGTCTGTGCGTGCTCTTGGGAAATGAAGATAACAGGAATAAAAACACCGGCAGAGAGGTTTCAGGTGAGCTGGGACAGGTAAGTCACGGAGCACTCCACACCAAAGCAGTCCTGCGCGGGCTAGCATTATTATTTAGTGTTACATTTAAGTAATATCCATGCATGTCCAGGAATTGAACTGAAATCCTAGGAGGAATCAGCAGTAATTAATGGCAAGACGGTAATGACAGAACTATGCCGAGCCAACCAGGGTAAACATCCTGAGGACGTGGAAGCTGATTTGCATTTAGCAGCTCATTTCCCGCACGGCAGCCCTACTGCTGCTTGCTGTGTTCCTACACACCTCACCAAAGAAATACACAGAGAATCGGGGGGTTCCCCTGTTTTAGGAAATAAAAAGCAGGTGCACCAGTTTGTTCAGTCCAAAGGAACACTCCCCGAGGCCACAAACACAACAGAGCCTCTGGTGCCGTAACCAGCATCGGGGGATGCACCTGGTGAGGGACATCTGGCTTTATCTAATCACAGCTCCGAGCTAAGCTTCTGCCACCCAGTTATTCAAAGACGGCATGCAGGAAGCTTCCTCCATTCAAATCTTCCTTGAAGGATGGCCTGCAAAGTGTCCTTCTGATACTTCAAGACTCTAAAATTGAGGGGCAGTGTAAACTCAGAGCAGGGCATCATATTGCTGCTTCAGCTGGATGTCTAACACTCACTGACAACACAGAGAGGGCAGAAAGGGGGAAGAAAGCTTTTCTTGATTCTTTTCCCCTCTCTTATTACAAGGGTTTGGAATTTACCCTGTGACTATGGAGGACACTGGAGTTTCTGATGACTCAACCACATCCGCTGCTGCCGTGGAGAGCTGAACTGCGGCACAAGGAGCAATCAAAAGCAAAAGAAAAAAATCCCCATTTAATTACATTTACCTGAAGTTGATTGCACTATGATCTTTGTAACCTGTTGATAAGATTTTTCTACTGATACACCTTTCCATTGTTACAGCAGCTCTGGTATTAGTATTTACCTTAGCAGAAGTCACCAGAGTTCTTCCTAGTGTGAAGTCCAAGAGTTGCTGGGAAATCTTACACTCTACAGGAATCAGTTCAATCTGAGAACTCATCTAAAAGATCTGTCTACAGGCCCAGATTACCCCGGGCTGAAAAAAACCCAGAGGTTAACTGGATCTTTTGTTTCTTCTCATGAAAGCTTCATATCTAATGTATTATAGCACTGAGAAAACATCAGGAGACCAAGTGACTCTACTAATAAATACAGAAGTAGTCTAATTTGGGGGACCACACCTTAAAATTTGTTTTCAGAAAGTTGCCAAATCATCAGTTTCTTTTAATTCCTGTTGGAAATGATGGATGCTCTTTATAAAACACCCAGCCCAGGATATTTTCCGAAACCACGTGCACATACACACCCCTCACTCTCCTGAAACTGTAGACAACATGCTCAGCCAAGAAAATACTCCCTCACCATTACTAGAGGCTATGTTGAGCAAGTTCTTCTGATTAATTGTTCTTAAACTTGTTTCTAAATGCCAGCAAACACTAACACTGTGATGCTTAACAGGAGTTATAAAACCCTCTTTCAGCTTGTGCTCTCTTGGGTTTGTCAGACTCGACAGAAACCAAAATTTGCATCAAATCCTCTTTAGAAAACGTCTCTGAATTTGACAGTGACAGCCCTTAAAAATCTCTCTTCCTATTTGATGTGATGCTTACAAGAAAAAGCAGCCATTTTAAAATCCTCTGGTTGAAAAAATGCACATAGTTTTGAAAGCTGAAAGAGACTGAAATCACTCAGAAACTATCCAGGGAATGCCGGAGCAGCTGCCCCATCTGCACCCGTGGCTTTTGTAAACTGTAAAGGGAGTTTATTTCAACAGTGACGTTTATCAGCCAAAGCACAGGACAAACAATGAGGTTTTGAGTCAGCTCACACAGATCAGTGTCTTTCACCAATTATTGGCAATAATTCCTTCCAGAGCAAATGCACTTGGGGTTAACAGAGAACACAAGGTGATTCAGGGTTTCCTGGTGTCTGTCTGAGACTCCTCTCCTACAAAATTCAAGGAAATATTTATCCAAAGTGGTGCCTGGAGTGCCCAGCTGGGTAGAAACTGAAGATGCCAGCAGCTCCCACCCCATGCCCTGGAGAAACCTGGTCCCATGTCCCACCCCCTCCTCTCCCCATCTCACGTCCCACACTGGCTCTGACGGCTCAGCTCTGTCAGCACCAATGGCACTGCACTTCGGGGTGTGTTATGTCTCTCTGCTTCAACCCAAAAACTCATATTAAGTTTGTAATTGGGGGATTTGGGGTGGGCTGTCCCAGGCCAGGACCAGAACTACTATCTCACGTGCCTTGTGAGCCAGGCATTTCCGGCAGGGAGGGAAGAAAAATCCGTAAGTGGCAGGAGACAGCAGGGGAGGTGGTGGCAAAGTCCTGGGAAGTGATGGAAAAACAAGGCTGTGGGATTTGGGAAGAAGGGCAGACGGATGGAGCGCTCCTCGCAGGGCTATTTCTGTCCCTGGAGAGGCCTGCCTACAGCACGTCCAGTGTCTGGGAAAGGGCAGGGCTCACTGCTTTCTGCTCAATGCTCAGAGCAACCCTCTGCCCTTCTGGCTCTAAAAGCTGTGGACTTGCTCCTTTTATTTTTGCCCTCATATTCATCTGCTCCAGTGCCAGCTCACACCGTTCCTGCCCATCTGTACCCCTGTGGTGCAGACCAGAGCAGGGAAAGCCCCACGCTGGGCTCGCTCACCCTCCCTGCCCTGCAGCAGCTCTCTTAGAAAGTTCAAACTTTTCATTTTCAATCTTTTTTAGGTGGATTTTACCTACCACCCCCATCCACACCCATTATATCCTGCATTCAGCCCAGCATGTACCAACATGAATCCTGCATTCCCAGCACATCACAAGCTACTTAAGGCATCATTTCACCACAAAGATCCCCCAGTCTAGAAAAATTGGTAAAATAAAGCGAGTTTTGAACACACACTAACCACAATAGCACTGCTTTAAAGGGAAATATGATCATGCTGTTCCCCAAGGCAACTATCAGGGATCAATGGCCACAGCCACTCCTATTGGACCAGATGGAGCTCTGGAGCCGGGCCTACAGAGAGGGAGCTGCTGGGAGAGCCTGGAGTTACCTCCTCCCTGCCAAAATGTCCTCATCAGAACCTCTTAAAGTCCAGTGAATGGTCCTACATTGTATGTGAAGCAAGAGAGGAGGCACAGGCTGAGCACACCCAGGTTTCTGCAGCTATTTTCCTTCTGTTAAAGCACACCAGGGCATCCATATGGATTTTGCCAGTTGCTCTCATCTTAAAAATCTGGGATGGTGGAAGTGCAAATGGTAGGAGGTAAAATGAATCCTCACGTTTCCAGCAAGCAGAGAGATGACCCAATTTGCATGCTGCAGCTCAAAGTGAATTTTATTAATTTTAAAAGATTTTATCTAGCAGGGGCCTTTCATTCATTTCTGCATGAATTTTAAAAGGAAGCAAAGAATGAGGAATGAGCTTCACAGCTTGACATATATAAATACAAATTAGCAAGATTTCAAGCTCAAAGTTTGACCAAATGGAACTGATTTTTAAACAGCAATCAAGATTATTTAAAAGATTATATTTTCTACACTTTTCAGGGTCATGTCAGAGGTCTACCCCAGTTTCCTGCAAGTCTCATTGCACAGCTCTACATTGAAGTGATCAGACCCCACTAACCATTTGTACCAGGGTCTCTTACTCTTGGGGCTTCTCTCTCCAACACATCTCACACAACATGTAGCTGAGATGGAGCTCAGAGCTCTCTGTCTCTTAGATGGCTCCTCTTCCTCCCCAAATGCTATCACTGACATCAAATGATTTGGTTTGATACTTAAAAGGGCAAGAAGTGACAGGACAAGGGAGAATGGCTTTAAACCATTCAAAGGGGGCAGGTCTAGATTAAATATTTGGAAATCTTTACTGTGTGGGTGGTGAGGCCCTGGCACAGACTGCCCAGAGAAGCTGTGGCTGCCCCATCCCTGGTAGTGTTCCAGGCCAGGTTGGATGGGGCTTGGAGCAACCTGGTCTAGTGGAAGTGTCCCTGCCCCTGGCTGGGGTATTGGAACTGGCTGAACTTTAAGGTCCCTTCCAACTCAAATTGTCCTGAAACAAAGAGGGGTTTTTCATCTCAACTATATTTCAGCCTCAGACAGAAATCCCCATGGGTTTCATCTCTACCATGAAGAAGCCTCTCAGCCCAAGTTTCACTTCGAAATTGTATTTGAAGTGCAAACCAAAATCCTACTGAGAAAAAAAAAAAAAAAAGGAACCAGCCCTTATAATGAAACTTAATACTCACTACTAGAGGAAAACAAAGAAATAAAAATTCCACAGTGCAACTACGTGCAGCCCTGCCAGGTCTTCCATGGCATACCCAGTCACGAGGTGCCACCCACCAGTGGTTTCCTCTCTTCTTGTATCTGAGCAGAGCCCCATGGACCTTCACATCTCTCAATTGTTCTCCAGAACCTCCCAGTGCCAGATAAATGGCTCCTTCACTGCTCCCAAAGACAAAAACTTTGCTCCTTGCCTTCAGCCCTTCTAGGAGTTACCACCACCAGGTCAAGCAAAATTGGCTTCTAATTAAAAAGCTCTTCAGACAGCAAAAGCAGAGGGAAAGTGCTCTTCTACTTTTGCAACAAATGGCTCTTTATAACTCTTAAAAACTAAGGAGTTAAAGTATCACGATGTCATCTTATATTCCCCTTAGTGGCCCTCACTAAGGAGCATCTCCAGAACAGTTCTGAGCAAGCCCTAATTTGCAAATTATACAGCTGTGTTACATATTTTTCCACTGATTATTAGCTTTAAACCAGTCTTCAAAACCTTAATGCACAGCAAACCCAGATTACCGTAAAAGAAAAAAAGATACATCAAGAAAAAGCCATGCAGTTAAATTTAAAAAGAAAAGAATCTCATGAGTGACTTCAGAAAAATGTGATGAATGACTTCCCCAGCTGTTTTGTCAACACTTCCATAGTAATTTGGCAAAAGCACAAAATCACTAAGTTTATACTTTCATCAAATGGCTATTAGTGCTGTTGAAATCTCACAGACATGAGACAGTAAGTGCAAGCTCCATGTTTCACATTGCACTGTCCACGCTCAGTTTGCAGTCTCATCTTTTCAGGTTAATCATTTGAAAAATATTCTCCCTTCTACCCTGAGGCTTCAATATGACACTAAGGCTCTGACATTAAGGGTTTCACTTATTAATTACAAAAAAACCAAGAGATATCTGCCCTCTCCAATTATACCCCCAACTGCAATTTATTCCTCGTCCATCTATCCCTGTGTTACTAAGACTACAGCAAGCAAATCCCACCTTCCAGTGTGTGCACACATCCCTGATTTACAGAGCTCCAGAGACCATCACCTTTTAAATGACCCTGAAAACATCATGCTCACAGTAACAGGACATCTCTTCTGCTGGCTCAGTAGGTTTCAAAGTGTCTCATGAACCTTCACCACAAACCCCAATCCTATTTCTGACATATTCCCAATGACAGGAGCACTAAGCCGTGAGCTGCTGTTCCATTTTTGACACTATAATGACAAGCCTGAATTTTAAAAAATAGTGTTTCAAGTTGACGTTCAAAGCTAATTTTGACTAAAATATACTATATTTAATTATGAAACCTGTACAGTTGGCCTTAGAGAAGACATAACTCCCAAGCTTCACCACTTTTTATTGTTTGGCACCTCCAATCCATCAGAGATCTCTCCAAGTTTCCAAATGTTCTTTCTTTCCCATAGTCAAGATCTATGCCTTAAATCCCACCACAGTTTAGAAATACAACTAATTTTTCAAATCCTATCAATAACAGTATTTATAAATGCAAATGTATGCACACATATACATGCATGTATTTAAACAGACAGAAATTGTTCTGTGTATGCTGCTCCAACTGAACTTAAGACCCAAACAGCCAATAAAGAGAGCACAGAAATGAACATTTTCTCAACTAAAAAACCCCAAACACCAAACCAAGAACATGACTACCATCCAACACTACCAATACTTACAATTCTCTTTTGTGCCCGAGAACAGTATCGTCAGTTTAAACGCTCCTTCTGCAGAGGTCCAGTGGGAGCAAGGAAAATTTTAAAGAGAGCTTTGTGAGTTTTGAAGAGAGAATGAGAGTTTGAATAGCGACATTAGTACCTCTTGGTGCACCCAGGAAGGCCATGTATCTCCCAGAAAGGCCACCCCTGAGTTGCCCATGCCCAGAGCGATGGCTGCTCCCATCCCGTGTTGCTGCAGTGGCATCATCCCACCTTCTCCTCCTTCACCTTTGAGATCCGTGGGATGAAGCACCAAGGACTGTAACAACCATTTCCAACCACAATCTCTGGGGCCAAAGCAAAAAAGGGGGGTACAAGTATTTAAGAACTCCCACAAAGAGGCAGATAAGCTGCATTCCAGAAGGGTGGAAAGCACACTGGAATTCCCACTGGCTCTTCGTGGAGAGGTGGATGTGCCCTGGGCAGGGCTGCACCCACCAAAACTGCACAACTGAACAACTTGACACCTGAAATAGCCCTAATCAGCTTCTGCTCAAAATCACCCAGCATAAGGATGTACCCTCATCTCCTGTGATTCTGTAATGGCAGTGAAAGCTTTTCCAAATGTTTAAGAGACTAGCTGTCAGCGGACTCACTGTATTATGGTATAAATATTTTTAAAAACTGTAAAAACAAATCATCAAAACTGCAAGGTTTGAGCTCTGTAACTACAAGGACAATTTTGTACTACTGGCAGCCCAAAGTGCAGCAGCCAGCAGAGGTACTCCACCTCCTCCTTGAACACCAGCAATCTCAGAATCTTCTCAGAAACATTTGCCAAGAGTTTTAGTAAGTGCAAAGGTGTCAAACTTCATTTACACAAAAGCATTTCTCCTCAGCCTTGTGAATCATTGTTGCTCCCTTTGCAGGGCTGGAAATGTCCTGCAGCCAGCACTGTGCCAGAGAAAGGAAACCTGGAACAGATGCACAACAGGTAAGGCTGACATTCACCTACATTTGTTATCATGCAAGTCAGTGACTGACAAATAATCCCAGATCTTGCACATTTGAAAACATTTCATCCCTTTCCAATTAAAATGCTGACCTTGCTTGAACTGTTGTATCTCTACAGAAACTCTCTCCTTTTACAGTAATATTTAAAAATACTAAATAAAAGAATCATGAACTGTTTTTCTAAGGAGAAAGTTGCTTAGTCAAGACTGAACAGTGGACTGGAAACAGAATGGGAGCCAAAAGGGCAGTAACATCAAGTCCCAGGAGATGGAATTTGTTTGCAAAGCCTTCAAAGCACTGAATTCAATTGAAAAAATAAATCAATAAATAAAACCATGTTGTTGTATCAGCAATAAACAGGCACTGATGACAGTTCAGCTAGGACCTCAGAGTATCCACCTCTGGCCCAGTTTCAACTGAAAATCTGGAGGACCTATATTTTAAGGAAAGATTTGCCAGAATTGTCACAAAAATGGAAAACCCAAGAGGCTTTGACCTCTGTTGACAATCCATCATGCAACCTACATGAAAGCTGCACTCTAAGTTGATAGCTTGGCTCTGTGCCACTTACAGGCCCAAACCCAACACCAGAGACACTGACAATTTGGGTAATTTTGCCACCACACCCAGAAAACACAACAGTGAGCTGAATCTAGAGGCCAGCTTGAGCCAAGGGTTGGCTTTTGGTGTCAGGAGGAGCGGGGAGGTGCAAGGCAAAATTACCCCCTGCAAACAGTTCTCATAAAAGAACTTTCCACTATTGGAAACTATTCTGTCCAGGGCAACAAGCACCTCCTCTGCAACAGAGCAGCATGGGCATGCACTTGGCTTTGTGATTTATTCCACAAAAAGGGTTACCAGGGATGTAGTCATCATCTTCTATAAACATTTCGGGAGCAAAGCACACACGTGATCTCAGAGCAAGTGCTAGAGGAGAGGGAGGAGTGGAAACCATGTCAGAGTAATCAGTTAATCTTATGTTCTCAATTTGGTTCATCAAGAAAAGCAGGGAGGTTTAAACACCTGTGTCTTCTCAGAAAAATGTTTTATTTCCCTGAATTGAAATTCTTGTGTTTAGGAGTGATTACAAGAAGCATCTTCTCAATTAGTCATTGCATTAGAAAGCCACTTAAAAAGTCACTCTCTGTTCTATGACACTTTTCAAGACAGAGTTATAGCTATTAATAAATTACTAACGGCTACAAAACTGCTATGAGAAGGCTTCAGGACAAATTACTCTACTTTCTTTTAACCTTTAACCAAAAGGACCTTCTTCCAATTCTTTCAGGCTAATACTTTCAATATAGCTCAAAAGTAGGGCAATAGCAATGTTTCAAAAGTATTTTTGAAATTATTTAGACACCCCTCCCTTGCAATAGATCTTGCAATTTATATACTCTGTAGTAGCAGCTGACATTGATATATAACATCTCTATAATATGAATATGCATAGTAAAGTACACATCATTTTCTTTTTACTTAACAGTGGTAAAACCAATCATCTACTTGTCATTTTCCACTTGCTTCTCTAAAGAAAACAGTGTTTCATCTACAGATACTTGGCAACGTCTCTGCCAGTGATGTAACAGGGGACTTGAGTTGTACAACAAACACAACTGCATCTTCCACCTCTGAAATAGGTTCCACACAGAATGCAACTCAAATCTTTGAAGGTGCATAGAAAATATGGATAAAATTGATAGAATTGTTTTGCTTTGACAAGTTCCAGTTTTGGTCCACTTAAAATTAATTAGTTTTGAAGTAGTTTACTGCCAAGGAAGAGTCGCCACATACAAGGTGTACACCATACAAGGTGTCCACTGGCTACACACTTTGCAAACTACAGAAATATTTCTGTCCCAGCCTTCTTTTAGGCCAGAAAAGGGCAGAGCAGTACAGCACGTACACTTGTTTGCTTTTCCATTAACAAGATTCCTTGTGTCACTACAGCTGGCTCTGTCCATGCTGGTGACTGGCAAAAGCCTTTCTGTTTTTATTACTTGCTCAGAAAGGAGACTGCACAAAGGCTATTTTCAGGGCTGAATACTTAGATCTCAAAATATGGTTAATTTGGCCATTGAAGACTAATGTTCTGGAGTTCCAGCACTCTTCAAGTAGGATACCTTTCCCAGACAATTTGGAAGGACCCTAAGAGATACCAGGATTTTACCACACGATAGCTTACATTTCAGTTTTGTTACAGTATTTGCTGCTTGTATGACCCAAATGCTGCTGAGTTGTAATTCTAGGAAGTTGCCTTTCCTCAAGTTTCTCTTAGAAATAAACCTAACAAATGCAGTTCTGGGTATAAACAAAACCCAAAAAAACAGAGTTTTTTCACACACTTAAGCCCTCTAGGACACTTCTCTGGCTGTTCCCTATGGAACACAATGCAGTCTTAGGCATTCAGTGCACTACCAATGGTGATTCCATTAACAAAAAGCCAGCTCTTTTCACCATAGTCACTTGAAATTCAAAATATATGTATTGCAATCCACATGAGATTTAATACACACTAAAAATAAAAAACTTTAGATCATTAAGACATTGCCCACATTCAACAAAATGAATAGTTCACTCTGGAATGTGAATCTTTGCTGTATCATTACATTGATTAACAAGAGACATCCTAGTCTTCACCTCAGGAGTTGGAATTAGGCTGCCTCTATGTGTGCAGTCAGTAGTTGATGAGAAGACAGGGCATATACAAGGGCTCACTGTAATGCAAATTCCAAATTTAATTCCCTGGCACAGTCATCATGGACCTCGCCCTGGTTCCTCCTCCTGCTCACTTAACATCCAATTCATTCATTACAATAAAGCAACTTACCTGAAAAGATCCAGAATGTCTTCTTCCACATGAAGTCCACTCTTGGCACCTACACATCCCAAACTGGATGCTTTAGGGCAATAGTCATCAGGCTGCCCCAGGTGCTGGTGGTGTTGGCTCCTCTCTTCCCAGCTCCCCTGCTTCCTCGGCACCTCCCGAGGGGCAAAGCAGCCCCCACATCACAGAAGTGTCCCCCAGTCTCCAAACCACAGTAAGGGAACACAACCCGTGCATTAATGTCAACACATCAGGAGGGAGGAAGCTGAGACACAGACCATGGAGGAAGGCCTGAAGGAACACTGTGCTCCATGGTGCCTCTCGCTCTACACCCCAGGCTCCCAGAGCTTCCACTACTTCTCTGTAAAGCCCAAACACTCCCTTCTCACTAGGAGATCTTTTTCAGAAAGCTAATCTTTAAGACACTGAAAGCCACAGAAACTACTGCTCTTGGCAGCTTCTTCCAACAGTTAATCATCCATGTGTTAAAAATGTGTGTTTATCTTCTCATTTTAATTTGTCTAGTCTGATACAAATATTTATACTCTTCTTCCAAACAAGGTGACCTTTGATATGCACAGTTTTTTCTAACTGGTGTACACATTTTTTTAGAATCAAAGTGGAATTTGGCACACCATCCTCAGGCTGCAGAAGCATCTCCCTTGCTTGTGCTGGCAGGGAAACAGAGCAGCCCTGAGCCTGGGCAACCAGGGAACAGGCAGGGTGAGGAGGAGACACAGACAAACACCCACCACTTCTGCATTCACTGTGGTAACTCGTGATCATGTTTTCCTGATGAGAAAGGCAAAAGCCAAATGAGGAGAAAAGTCCTTGAAATTTATGTCAACACCACAAAACAAGCTGCATTGTTTTCCTGCTTCTTCCTTACTGGTTTTCAAAGACCTTAAAGAGTTGCTGTTCTTCTCAGGGCTAAACCATCCAATCCCAGAGAAGACAGAAGTAGCACTAGAGGTATTTAATAAAAGGAACATTTTAGTGACATCTTGGGGACATTCACTCTAAGGTGAATGTCCCCGAGAGAAAAATCTTCCACCTCTTTGCAGTTACTCAGGAGCTCAATCGAAATCTGAGGGCAGGAAGCTTGTGAATGCTACTCCTGCTTGCAGGCAATATCTGATACACCCCAAACAGCTCTAAGTTCATTTCTAGCTCTCTACTGCTCTCCTGGACACCCAGCTCCCACTTTGTGTAGAACAGATGAACAATGTCCTTTCATTATTGAAGTGCAGTACATTTGGTGACAAAGATGTGACCATACTTGCACAGGCACCCAGCAGTAAGAAATGTATACACTGAGATTAGGAGAGTAATTCTCGGGGGTGTCTGAGTGACTACTTAACAGGAGATGGCCAATTAAGTCAAAGAAGTGCCCTCTGATGAGAGGCAGTGCTATGGCAGAAAGCCTGGCCAAAGCCCTCTGAAGGCAGAAGGCCCAGTCCTCTGACTGGCTGAGAAAAGCTGCAGGAAAGGCTGAGCCTTGGCCATGTAAGTTTTCTCCATTTTCCTTCTGAAATGCTTTCACAGAGAAGTTCAAAACAATTTTTTAAACATCCACAGTCTAGCTCCCCCTGGCAGGAGAATGACAGAGACTGATACTCTTTTGTGAATGCTCTTTCACAAAAGCAAAGCATGGTACTTCTGTTGCTGAGTATGACAAATATTGCAACAGGATGACAAATTCAGATTTTGTTTCTGTAGAGGGTAAAAGACAGCTTCCAACTTCTTATCTAGGAAAAAACTTTGCCAGAGATGCCTATGGTGACAGTTATGCAAATGTGTGATAAATTAGCAAGTTAATCTTACTCTATATATAAATTACAAAGATTAACACAAACTTGACATGTATTTCTGGAGGGAAACCGAAAGATGGATGGGGCTGCCCAGCTTCTCTACCAGATGTCTCAAAGCCTCTGCAGCCTCATTACTTTTTTCATTATTGGGAGGTAAATTCCCCTCCTGCACCACAAGTCAGTCAAACTTGTGACTGCAACCAAGACAGAAAATTCCTGAGCTACTGCTTTGCATTTTCAGCTGGTTTAGTAACACCTCCAAGCAGCTCTGTCAGAGACACAGCCAAATAATCCTCTTTTCTGGCCATCAGGAATGTGTGTTCCACAACATGAATTCTATGACCAGTCACCCAGGCTGGATTCCTCTCCCATTCTAGTAACTCAAATAAATTTACGAATAAGAAGCAATAACAGAAAAATTCAAATTTGGCTTTTAACAGACAAAACAAGGAAGAACTGAAGCCTTCTCAATGCAACATGTTATCTGCTCTATCACATAACAGACCAGCATCCTACTTGAGTTTTTACAAACTAGGAGTTACTATTTAATCTCTCTCTAACATTCAGGTGTAGGAAAGGATTCATCTTTATTTTCACTGCTGGTAAACTAGCAGCTACAGGATTTTTTTTTTTCTATTTTTATGAAATTCACTTGAAGTTGATTGCATTGAAAAGAAGAGCTACAAGAGCTCTCATTTTAGATTCAGAGGTAAGGATAAGCTATAGGCTAAAGCCAAATTTTAAGAGTTATTACAAGAAGCCTCTAAAAATAAATTTTCTTGACTGTCAGTTTTAAGTCAGGTTCAAAAACTACCTATTTTTAGTGAGTTCAAAATTAACTCAATATGCTGCAAAGTTAACTTTACTGTAAAAGCCAGAGAACTAAAGAGACAATTCTATTTAGCAGTGTCCTTCTGACAAAATGTTTTACTTATCTTCTCAATTAAACATACTTTAATCCCCACCACAACATTTTGAAGCTGACATCATCTGAAAGTCTTGCACTTCCTTTATCTAGAAGGTAATTAGCAGCCAGGCCATCAGTGCAATAATCTACCTCACACCAGGACAGCCCAGCTTTCAGGCCTGGGCACTATCTCCTCCGAACCCCTGCCTATCTTTTGGCCACAGCAGCATGACAAGAGCACAGAGTACTCATGTGGGGTTTTGATTAACTTTCTACCAGCTGTTGTAACTGAGATAACACCTAATGTAGTGCTAAGTCTGCCAGAACAGAGTTTTCAGAGAAGATTCAATGGGTTTCAATCAGCAGTCAACTTACACAGGTTCAGGGTTACAGCTCTCTGATCATCACAGGATTTTAATTCTTTCATTTTTTTAAATCTCACAGCAGCATCTCAATCATGAAGTTTATTCTTTTGTGAATGTATGACCTATATAGCAGAGTATAAACCAACCACCTTCAGCTCTAACCTTCAGAAGTGCACTTCACTCAACAACCAACTCTAGGTAAGGTATTTTCTTCAAAACTAAGTAGGAAACCCACTAGAATTATAAATTCAAAGGTACAGTTTGTAACACTAACAAAGTAAACATTCTTCATTCCAGCACTGTGGCAACGACCATTTCATGTGGAAGATAAGAAGTTCTGTACCTACAACCACTTGAAGACAAACAATAACAAGAAAACAAACCCAAACTGTCTGTGCTGAGTACTATGCAAACCAAGTCTATGGTCACCATTCAATCCTAAAGTAAACAAGCCCCGTGGGAACAGACAGTGCAAACAAGCTTTCTTAAGTTAAAAAAGGAAAGTTTCAAAGTTTCATTACTGCTGACTGGCAGATTACCGATGTCCATATTGCCACTAGCCCATGAGAATATCATGACTTAAAAATAAGCCTAAATACCAAGACGTCCAAAAATCACAACCAAAGAGGCAGATTTTCCAAAAATACCAAGAAACACTTCCACAAAAAGGTTAACAAGTACTCTAATACTAAGTAATGAACACTTTTAAAAGGCTCTCTGACCATAAGCCTCAAACAGCTGTAGCCTTCGTTCTGCAACACAACTATCTTCAGAAGCACTATCCTGCTACAACCACAGATTAAACTCGGGCAAAGGAGGTATTAAGCTCACTTCTCAAACAGAACAGAAGCAGATTCGGGAACTCACATTTCCAAAAATAAGAAATTAAATCTACCTTTATCACTGGACCATCCCACAGATGGTCTGAAACACAGCACAACTAAATACAAAAGACAAACTTCCAGTTATACCTAATGCCAAAATACTGAAGGAGTCAAGGAAACAGGATAACCAAACACAAACACTGAGAAGAGATACAAAAGCCTTGGGCTTAGAGATGATGGGTTTTTAAATCTTTTACAATCTTGTTTTCAGCATTCTAACTCAGTTCATCAATTAATCACAAGCTGATACAGGAGCCACCTTACAAATTCTATGTACACATTCTCTGCAGAGCAGCTTTGTCACCTACACCACCACCAACCCCTCTCATTCTCAGCATAAAAGGTATTGTGAGAACTGCAGGAGTGCAGCCATTTTACAATGTGAAGCATTCTGACACAAAATCCCAAATTCCTTCAGTAAAGCTGAGTGGAAGGGGTGCCATGCAATCTAGAGAGAAACCAGAGTTAGTGTGCTGCACTGGAAGTACTGCCATGCACAAGGGGCCAGAAAGAGGTTGCACCAGGAGAAAGCATTACAAAGTTCTTGTGTTCACCAATGAACTTTGAAGCAGAGCATGAAAGAGTAAATGACTCAGCAGGTTCAAAAACTCCATCTTAGTTTTTCCAAACCACTGGGGAAGCTTAATTTAAATGAGATGGTGTCCCTAAACATTGAAAATCATCCCTCATGTATGAAAAGATGGCACTTTTAATCCAACAGCACCTCATCCCACTGTACATTTGATACCTAGCATTTGCTATCAAGAACCTTTTCTGTTATTATTTTGCACTATTTTGGCCAAAATTGAAGTTTAAGAAAATTTGCTGCCCTTGATGATCTATCACTTCTAGTGAACAGGTCTTGTACACCCATGCAATTTATATATTAGAAAGGAACAACAGAATTTATTTTTTTTCAAAGCAACTAACAAGTAGGTTTTTAGGAGAAAATAACTAAATTCAGCAGAAGAAATTCTGAATGTAACATGGAATGTGAATTTGTGTTTTAAAAATGAAGCTGGATGCAAGAAGATGCATCCCAAAAAAATGTTGGATGTGGTGTTCCTTCAAAAAACACACTGAAAGAGACTGAGACTATTAGGTTTAGGTCAAGTAAATGATGACAATGTTTTACATCTGGAACTGCAAATCCAATCATGTATTTGGACCAAGACCACATTTCCAGTTCAGCCACCAGCTTATGGAAACACTGGTGTGTGGGTATCTCACTCCTGCAGTAATCTACTGCCAAATTCTGCCTTCTGCTGACTCATTCCTTGGGTTCTGCCAATTTCTCTTTCTACCAACAAAGTGCAGCACTGCCATTTTAATGCTGCGTTTTGGCCAGCTCTGACAAGCAGCTTGAAGGACACGAAGGCAGAACAGAGGCTATCCAAAACACTGGATCTTGAGCACATTTAGTGTTAAAAAATTTCACTCTAGAACCCTGGAGTGACTTGTTTGTGTGTAACACTGTGAGAAGGACCACACTTTTTCTAGGTAAGAAGACAAGCATGCACGAACAGATTTGCCACCTTAATTGTGTTCTTGAGCTAAGCAAGGTAATTGAAATGTTGAAGAAGATGACCTGGAATAAAACTAGAAGGCGAAGTTTGGCATTTTAATATAAAACCTACGGGTGTCCACAGGAAGGCATTCAAACTCAACTCCAGATTGTCCTAATTTTATTTGACTTGGTAATCAATTTTAAAGCACTTTTTACAATTTACATAATGTAAAGGAGCACAGTGCATCCTATAAATATAAATTAACATTTTTAATAACTCAGGACATCACAACAAAGCTAAATTTTGAAATAAATTTCATGTTTAGTTATCTGGATCAAGAAGTAACATACATGGGGAAGGGAAAAACAGCATTAACAAGAAAACACTGTTTAGTTCTAAACTAAGTTTGTGCTTCTACATCAAAAACACAACACTGAAGTGACAGGAACTCTGCAAAGAACTTGAAAAGAAAGGTACATAACTGTTTTAGTCCCAAAACCAAAGAACATATTTATTTTTTCTTCTACATGGTATTTTTTTCAGTTCTATCAAATTAGCAGTAATGGTAGAGGGACAAAAGTACAATATACTAACTTTACTGCAAATACAAATTCTGTTGTAGCAGTTTGTTAGCTTGGTGTGGCTTAAGTTGAAATGGTTTTCCTGCATGAAAAACAAGAGCATAGCTTTTCAATGTATTTAATAATCAACACATTTGTTAGTACAAAGCAGATGGTGTTCAGCAAGAAGGCATTAGGTGATCATTTGAAAACACCATGCTTTTTTTTTTTTTTTTAACCACTAAGCCGCTCTGAAGAGTTTTGTGAAGGCCAGATGTTCAAAGCTGGTGCACAGATGAAAACTGCAGATCCATGATCTATGCATGGAACTACCCAGAACCTGGCAGGTGTTAACATACACCATTTGTTACCTGTATGCTTTTTCTATGATACACCAAAACCAAATCATTTTTTCCCTAGACTTTGAAAATCTGGTCTTAGCTACAAATGAACACTTTACTTCAGTCCACTAATTTAGCAAAGGGCATTAATCCATCTTTCAATTTTTGCTTGAGGACTAAAAATAAGAGTGAGATATAATCCCAATAATTTTGTCCAAATCTTCAAAGCAATTATTATTTGTTCTCAAAATAGAAAAATCTCATCATTCTGAAATTCTTTTTTTGTAATTATTAAATGTTAAATAAATAACTTTATTAAGTGTATATTTATATTCACTACAGATTATTTTTTGAAGCAAATCTCAGAATTTAGAACTTTAGGAAACTTTTTAGAATAGAGTTGCTTTAGCCTAGACCTAAAATAACTAAATATTAGGGTAAAAGATGGAGTTAAGAGAGTCAGCCTCTGAATGCTCCTTAAAAATAGGTACTTCAAATACAGGTTTAGTAATGAAATTAAAAATTATGTTTTCAGTCACACTGAAGAAAACATCTGCAAAGGAAAAAAAGGCCCTCATCCTTAAGATAAAGAAAAAGATGGTAAGGAAAAAAAAAAAAGCACCGTTTTCCCAAGTTGCCCAAATCACACACAGACACAGGAAGGTTACAAATGCCATTCATGAAAGAATGCACCACAAACATCAGCATTTAATAATTTTGAATTTTTTTTTAGCAAATGACAAAAGACTCCGCTCACGGGCTTCACTTTTGTTTATCTTTTGCTTACATTACACATTTAAACATTTGTCAAAACTTACTAAAGTTGTCTGCATTCATGCACAACTAGAAAACATCCTTAATTTATTTAAACCAGAAATGCATTACCAGAAATGTATTAACATTGTTCACTGCTAAACATTAAAAAAAAAAAAAAAAAGTTGAAATTATTAAAAAGGTTATCCTGGAACTGTTAACTTCACAGCAGACTTAATCTACTAATTGGCTCACATTTCTAATTGGAAAAAGCAAGATTCATGCTAGTGTTAGTGTACATCTCGCCCTAGCACTACTGAAGGATCATGGTTCACCTTGATCACAGAGAAGAAAAGAAAAGTGCATACAGAACTTTACAACAATTTTAAGGACAAAAAATGGTCCAATTGATGTGGTCCCAACAATTAACTCAAAAGTCTATGACAAATATGAGCTTCTGTGAGCTACTTATACTACTTAAGATTGAGTACGGATATACAGAAAGTTGAATTAATTTGAAATCTTCAAAAAATGTTCCTGTCAATCCTCAAATGGTGGCTGTTACAGCTTAAAATTTCTTTTAAATGCATGCGTTGAATTACTTGTTATCCAAGCGTAGCAGCTGCTCCTTACCATTTACTGTTAGCGACCTTAACTGGCCATCTTCTTCAACTTCTACTCTCACACATCCATTATCAACAATCCTGCAGGATAAAAACACCATGAGCCATTTTAGAGCAGTTTCAAACTCACACCAGTTCTCAGGCTTAGATAACGAACTGTAAGGGAGCACCACCTGCTTAATGCAACTGTACTTGGCAAGCTTTGGTATTTACCAGCCAGAGCTGTCACCAGTCACCATCTGCATTTCCCCACTGCTTCCTCAGGAACATTGCCTTCTGGAAGGTGCAATCCTCCAGATGCAGAGTTCCCATTTAACAGCTGTCACCTCATACATTGTCACAGTTGTGCTCACACTACACACTGTTATGTAGGCCTAAATGCCTTCACAGATCAACTGCACAATGTTGACATCGCATTTAGTCCCTACTCATTTGTTGAATGTTTGGTATTTTAGATCCAATCACAAATTTTCATCTTCACACAAGACAAATTTTAATCCACTTTTAATTTGATCAGAGCAAGTAATTTGTAGACCTACTATACACCAACTTTATAACCAGCATGTATGTTACAAAATACAAATATCACTGACTGAAAAGAGATTAAAGAGCTTTTGAGTTTCAGATTTTTCTGAAATCTGACCACACCAGTATATGACATGATTTTTCTGAAATTTGACCACACCAGATGCTGTTTTTAAGTGGTCAAGATGATAGGAGCTCTCCAGTACAACAGGTCACAGAAGAACATTGTAGTTACAAGTATGGGACACAAGTTAGCAAACAAAATAATTCATCCTCCCTTGCTTTTCCACAATTTTTTATTAAGTATTGAAATTACATTTAACTACTTGTTCAGTACTCCTATATTGATAATATCCCATGTAGGTTATTCTATAGCTAACTAAGATTTGGGTTTCCCAAATGCAATGATTATAAGCATGAAATGGAGAGAGGATACACTGTGTACAGGACTTGAAAATTCACTTTCCAACAAACAGGCTCATTTTTCTCCAAAGAAGGCTTCAGTTGCTTATTTCACTTAACAGACAGAAGAAAAATTACTAGAAAGACTTCACTCAAACACTGCCTAGGAAAGCACACTAAGCAGATGTTAGGTAAAATTCTTTCATAATGTCTGCAAAATTAAAAGTCTTCCCAATTCCCAGTTAAAAGCTTTACAATCAGTAAACACCAAGCACTTTCCTTCCAGAAGTTCAAGCTGACTGGGCAGACAGTAGCCAAGGACCATAATAAGAGGTACAGTACTACACAGGAGGTTCTGAAGCCTAAAAAAGCTCCAGCTCTAATTAACTCAACAATGCCAAAAAGAGACACAGAACACAGAAAATATTTCAAAATGCTTTTAAGCATTCCAAGAAATCCAAGTAATATGATGAACACAACAACAAAAGTAAAAAAATATATACATATATGTATCACTGTAGGTATGTGTACAAAGATATAGTATATTTATATGCATGCAATTATAGGTATGTCTCTACATATAGTTTCATATAAATATATTTATATCACTTACTTCTTTGTAGTAATTTTTCTGCCATTAACTATTTTAGTTGAGGTTGATACTGATTTGAAGTTTCCCATCCCACTGCCACCAAATGACGTAGAGGAGAATGATGAAGTAAGGCCTCCATGTCCCAGTGAGCCAAACGAAGTAAAACCTATTGAAAAAGAAGGCATTTGACTAAAAATTGCAATTCTGTATGACTGTGGAATCCAAATTTATCATCCACTCAGACTCCATCCTACTTTCAGGAAGCCCTCAGCTGTTTGCATCACACAGCATCAGTGACTAACATTGAACACCAGGGTGAGAATAAAACCATGGCTCCAGCCCCATCCATTTCTCTTATATGGACCCACAGTTCAACTTCCAAATGCACAACATTGTCCAAAATCCATTTGTCAACTCCTCCTCTGAAAAGGCCTTCAAGCCTGCCAGCTGAACTCAGCATTTATCCATTCTCTGCACTCAGGGGAAAGCCAGCAACTCTAATGACTCTGATCACCAGCTTTAGTGCAGATGTTGGGATGCCCTGAGCTGGCAGACAGAACAAATCCTGTATCAGTGACATCCCAACCAATACCCAGAATCCCAGCACTCTGCCAGCAACTCCCAGCAGCCTCCAGGATACACATCAGCACTCTAAGTAGCACCATGAGTTAAGGCACATGTTTTTAAGGACCTGTAATAGAAGCCATCAAACTCCTAAAAGCAAACAGAACAAAAGAATTCTAAAGCTACAAAGAAACTGCAGCATCAAAATAAAGAAAACGAAGTTCTACCTCTTAGAGATCTGTTCCCTTTATATGAACTTTCAGGTAGCCCAAACACTGCAACTGTATCTTTATTTACATTTACACCTTACAGAGAGCAGCTCAATTTTTAAAAAAAATGAACAGTCCCAGAATTTCCTGAATGGAGAAGCCAGCTTATTGCATTCCAATCCTTTATGAGTCAAAATTGCATTCTTTCTTAAATGCTGTGATATTTACCTGTGTCAAATGGAGAAAAACCACTTCCAAAAGCAGGGAATCCACCAAATGCAGAGAAAAATGATCCACCACCTCTGTTTCTGCTTCCCCTTGGACCCCGCCTGCCGCCAAAGAAGTCCTCAAAAGGGTCTTCTACAAAACAGAAGACAACATTTAAGAGGTCAATAGTATTCAGTGATTCTATATTTAATCATTAGGGATTCTTTATGTAAAAAAAAAAAAAAAAAAAAAAAAATTTTTGTTACAGGTAAGATTTTCCTTTGAAATATTTGAGGCTACTGAACTAAGACTCCCCCAAAGGTAATTCCTATGCTCCTTCTGGTCTAAATTCTGCTTGCTGCTGGACCTAAAATTAATTTTATTTATAAAAAGTAGTTGATTTCCTTATTTTTCTGTTTAGCATTAAAAACTAGTAAACCTAATGGAAAATACTGCATACCTGAACTTTTTAGCTTATTTCTAGTCAAGATTTATTGTGGATCACCATGATCTGAAAAGTAACTTCCAGACAGGTTGTATTAATTATTGAAATCTAAGAACAGCAGCCAGGGATTGATGACTCATAATCCTAAAGTGTTCCAAGTGTTTAATTTAGCACTTGCCACATTAGATACTCCAAACACGTATTCTGATGCACATTTAGCAGAAAAGTAGGAGGTTTACACACTGTCCCAAAGAGGCATTTGGTCTGTACCAAGCAGGAGGAAGAGGGCAAAAATAGAGAAAGGGGGTCATGGATAAAATGCTATTTCAAATTCAAGTTCCACTGTTGTGTCATTCAGAACAGCTATTGTTCCATCCCCACCAGTAAGACAATGGTCTCTTTCCAAAAAGAAAAATGGGGTGCTGGGGGGATGATGGACCATGGAGTACAACACCAGCACCTACACAAGCAATCTTTATTTACTAGAATTAACAGAAAACTGCTTTATTCTAATTCTCTCGAGACAAAGTGTAACAGAAAACAACTGTAATCATAAAACGTAACACCTGCATTAAAACCAGAAAAGTTTAGGAATTGCAACTACTCTCTTCATCAATCAGAACTCTACCAGAATGAGTGTTGTAGAGTACACCAATGATTTTACCAAGTTTTGCAAGCAGAAACTCAATATTGAAAGATACCAGTCTGAAACACTGCTCAGAATAAGCTTTTAGTGAAAAATGCAGAACCTGGTGATAGCAGCAATAGAGGTATGAAAGCGAGGAGAGACTTGTGACTGCCAGATGGTTCAGAACTACAACTGACAAAGAGAAGCTCAGAAATGCAGTATTTGTTCCACCTCTGGTACCTCCACAAAAATCTCAGTTGATTTATGATAAATAACCAAGTTAATGCAATATGCATTAAGTAATCAATATGATAATAAAAAGCTATAAGTTACCATCTGGTTAATGTCCAGTTACTTAAATGTGAAACGTCACCATGTATCTATGCTGAACAAGGGCAGCTGCTAAAAAATAACCCTGCCCCTCTTCTAACCTCCATAGTTAGTGAATAAAACAACACAGGACCAAACTTTTATCTTACATACAATAGGCAAGCAAGTGATAAGGGTTTTTTTTCTGACATTTTTTGCTTTGCAGTTCCTTTTTTTTCCATGCAAAGCAGGTTTTCCTCAATATAAAGATAACCTATTAGTACCTTCATTGAAGTTAACCAACACTTGAACATGGAAATATGGGAATTATTGTAATTTCCAAAACAAGCACTGTGTCCATTTAAAAAAAGGCCAGTTTTGTCAGTCTAGCATATCAACCAGCAAGTACAACCACTGCAGTTAATTGTTTTGCAGTCCAATTTATTCTCACAGGAATGACTCATAGGTTAGTTATGAAGGTCATTCACTCACGTGAACAAATGATCTATATTATATTACTCCCACTGTTAAGCTTTCTATTTATAATCCAAATTTTCTTGTTACCTGGAGTTTGAATAAAAACAAAACAACTTAGCATGTAAGCTTTGAGTTTTTAATTTCCCACAGCGCATTGGCCTGTTCTGCAAGTGAATCTCTCCTCCGCAGCACAACAGCTGCAGAAACAAAGTTATTTAAGGGAAGATCACAGACTCTCCTAGAGAACCCTGATATAAACCCAGCTTCTCAGTGGAATATTGCCACACCAAAAGCTAATCAAGACTTGGCCATGCCTTATCAGCCTGCACAGCAAAGGAAGAGGTCAGCACTTGGTATCAGCAGTGTTCAAACCAGGTGATTGCTGTCAGCAGCCCTGGGAACAATCCTCCAGTGCTCTTCCTGTAATTCTCTCAAGTAAGACAGACCAACCACTCTTCTGCAGTGCACTGCAGAATGCTCAGCAAGATGAATTATGCAGAGACATGAAAAGGGGCAGGACTTTGCAGAGAAACTATTCCTTTAATATTTTGACAGCCAAGTACAGCAGGCAGAAGAAAAAAACATACCAAAAGCATTGAGAGAAGGCAGCAGGAGGCTGCTGTAATATCATTTTTTGTTATCTACCACTAAATACACATTAATATAGCAACCCCACAGCTACTCAGACCCTGTTTATGCTTCTACTCCCTAAATCAGGATGATTAATAGCACCACTCAGCAAAATAATAACATTTCATCCCTGTAAGTCTATTTTAGCAGAACCTTTCCATCCCCGATAACCTTTTCACAAAGAAGGCCTTTTCCAAACAGTTCAAACGCAGGGTGTTGAGGTTTTTTTATTGATTCCTCTTATTATTGTCATTTTGGTATTTCCAGTCCATTTTTTACTGAATGTGAGCAGCATATCAGATTAAGAAAACTAAGCAGCAAAAAGAAAAGAAAAAAAAAATTCAAAAATGTAAATACAACTTCCAAGCTTCAGAAAATCAAAATGCTAAACCAGTGATACTTAAGAGTATTACTAAATACTGTTTGGAGATAAAACTCTGTATATTAAAATCTAGGTATTACCAGAAGCTTATGGCAGGACAGAGTATTAGATTTAGTTTCAATAAAAATGTTGCAGTAAACTTCTAGTGCAGCATTTGCAGTGCTGTCAAAACAGCAAAGATCAAGAAAAAACAAAATGTGAGAAACATCAAGAAAGCCAGTGAGAAAGACTTCTTATCTATCAACAACAGTAGATGACATACCTTCTGGAAAAAGGCAAATGCTTAAGAAAAGAACTCATGTTCTTTGCCCATTACCAAAACACCAGACAAAATGAAGGTCTTCAGGACTCTGGCTGTTACTAAGTAGGAAGACTGAAGTTAGAAAAAGCCAATGTGGAAATTGGAACACAAAACCCCCAGCAACATAAAAGACTGTATATTAACAAACCTGTCTGAAAATAATTGCATTAGAGGTAATGTTTCCAAGAAAATTCACTCTCT
Organism: Lanius collurio; assembly: GCA_020086605.1. Lineage (NCBI taxonomy): Eukaryota > Metazoa > Chordata > Aves > Passeriformes > Laniidae > Lanius > Lanius collurio. The sequence goes on from JACBWW010000017.1 coordinate 2,461,627, forward strand.
TTAGAAAAATCTTTGCTAATTCAAATGCAACAACTGTGTTTTTCCTCTGGGCAAAACATTAAACCTGCTCCCTGCAAACCATGGAATATTACCTTGCTGTTCTGTAGTCACAGGAAAAGAATTTCACCTCTAAACAGGTCAAATAACAACAACTATTGTAATAAATATCTCACTGCAGTTCAAAATAAGACAGGCCATGATCTCTTCATTCTGAGAAGTCCCCAGCTGCAAGACACAAACAGGATCTTCTCCCTTTCAGCTCATGGCAGAATACTACTTAAAAGATGTGATTGTTTTCCTTTCTTGCCTTGTGACAATGGAACCAAATAGCAAGTTGCACTAATTCATTGATCCAAAAGAAAACACTGAGCTGTTACTTTCTGTTGCACCCATGAGCCAATCTGATTCAGCACTGGCAAGACTGGTGTTTCTGAAAAAAATGGGCAGAAAAGCACCATACAACAGGGGAAGGGGGAAAAGGAGGCAACTCCACAATTTGAAGCAGACCATAACGCAGTTAAAATTAATGAAATTCATTATAGCAATCTAAGGCATTAGCTGAAATCACAATACCTGAAAAACTATAAGCGACACATTTCCTGTGACAGTCTTCTACCAAGACCCCTGTATTCCCCAGCCTTTGCTTGGGGCACTAGATCAGGAACTGATATGCTGAAAAGAGCATCTCCAGACAAAAGAAACTTCAGCCACATCAATTCTTTGCTAGAGCTCCCAGTGTGGCTGTAAAAGCAACTGTGCTGGTTACAAGGCAGGCAGCAGCCGAAGTGCCCAAAAGTCAAAGGCAGCACAGGAAGATGATTCCAGTGATAGGACGATGTTTTTGCTGAGTGTTGAGCACGTTCCACTGCAATGCCATCACTCACCTCCAAAAATCAGAAGTGTTGAGATAAATGGTGAGCTGTCAGCAAATGCTCTCCCATGCACTGCCACAGTCAGAGATGTCAATAACTGGTTAGGGATAGTGTGCAAAGGGAATTACCCTGTCCAAGCAGGGTCACTGCTCAGGCCCCACCGGTCGGGACCACCTCCCCAACCAGTGACCCCTCTTTCCTTTATTCTTTGCCACCAGAGCCTCACTACTGCCTCTGCCAAAACAGGACACATGAGCCAAGTGCTCGTACTATGGAAGCAGGAGGGTGGCACTCACTGCAACACAAGATAATGGACAAAGGATAAAGGACACTGTTCAGCCCCTACAGAAGGGCACAGCCACACCCAATGACATCGAGCATTGCTACAGTAAGCAAAGCCTGCCTGCCCCATCCTTTCTTTATATCAAAAGCATCCTGTAATGACTTTATACACCCTGCCAGAAGAGAGTCTCAAACGCAGGTCTGAAAAATGTGTTTATACACAGGGTTACAGATACGATACCTATAATACAACAGAACTCTTAGAGTAGATGTTTTCTACCTTGTCTCCTATTTGAAAAAAAAAAAAAAAGTTTGAAAGATGCAAATTTACAGTAAACACAACTTCATGCCACAGCTCTGGAGAGCACTCAGGCACTAAAAAACATACAGAACTGGATGTGCCACAGAAACCTGTAGGCACTTTTGCACAGAAATATTTTCTACCTTACAAAATAAGCACAATGTTGATGCCCCTTACTCAGAGGAGACACTAAGATGTTGCAAGCACTGTTGCTTCACCTGCCTAATGTTTCAGCACGGTCTTTTGTAATTGCTCACTTTCAAAAATTAGATGTCAAACAGATGTTTGCCTCATTTAATAGATTAACAACAGAAGAAGCATTTGGAAGTCCTTCTAATGGTACATAGCAGAGATCTTGGGATTAATTATTTTCTAGAAAAGAAGACTTGAAATATCACCTTTGAACACCATCTATAAGGTAATTATAGCAATGCTGGAATACAGTAATCAGCACTTCATATTTATTAAATGAATGCTCAAATGTTCAGGCACACCTTAAAAATGCAGGTAACTTCCATTACCTCTGTATGACCTGCTCTCCCTTAGGCTATGTTCATATATTTGTCCTCTGACCAATTTAATCAGTCAGCTGTCCAAGAAAACCAAATCAAACCATTTTCTTGTGGACTAATAACCTGAACTGGCTTGGGATTCCCAGACAGACTTTGGTTAGTGTGCTACCAAACAGTTTCTCAATCTATCTAATGGGACATTAGACAAACATTAAAGTTTTAAGATAAACATGAAAATTTGGAGCAAGGCCTCCTCCCTTTCAGCAGGAGAAACTATGTATTAGTTTGGCCATGGAGCCACAGCACTACCTACTCCTATTTGATAATGCTGTCTGGGTGAGACAATTCCTGTGTTTCAAAAACCCTCTTCGAACCTATCAAGTTATTTCTGAAAAATTCCTAGTGAGATTTGGACCATTCAGTGGATAATTATGTTCTAAGACTGGTGGTTATGAAATAAAGCTGCACATTCATACCAAAGCAATGAATGCACATGCAAATCTGTGAGCACTTCATAAATTGCACCAAAAGCTGCAAATTTACGTCAACAAAAAGATTAATTACCAAGAAGACGCTGCTGTTCAAGACAGCTTTAACTGAAAGCCACCTCCATTTTCAGTTTTAATAACCTATTTTACTAACAAATACATTCTGCATTATAACATTTAAACAATCAATTATCAGAAATGGGATAGCATGTGAATTAAAACCATGAGCTGATTCTTATGTGAATCTTTTGCCACAGCAAGACAACTTTCTGTCCTTGACACAAGCAGTTTGATGAAGCTGCCCCATTCAGGAAAAACATTCTAAAACACATATCATGTGGAGTTTGCAATGATTACTTGCACATAAAATTTCCTCTGTCTTGCCAGGTTAAGTCTCTTTTGCCTGGATACTAGAAGCAACTCACTGTACTTTTCCAGAACACTCCTGCTTCTTTTTATGTAATCAATATTACAGTAGTCAATCTGAAGTAATTCTGTCCTTTGATGGAACCAAAGTACATACCAGATAACTAGCTAGTTGACATTCTCTGTGAAAATTTATATCTAACTTGCTGTATAAAGGTGTTAAGTTTAATTTTACCTTTCATTTCCAAGAGTATAGATTTTTAAATATCACATAAACCAGGCAACCAGAATTGTCAAAGAAAAACTCCATAGAATGCATATGGGTTAATATGCATTATCTGGTATTAAATTTAGATTAAAGTACATCGTGACTTCTACTTGACAATCTGAGAAAAACATTTAAGTCATTTATATATTACCATCTCCAAATGTATGTTGAGAAAACCAAAATGTTTAGGAATCACAGCAAAACTGTCAAGACTACAATCACTGTTTGAAGACACTCCACAAACAGACTTCTCTTGAACATCAAAGTCTAGAGAGGGCACTCACCAGGAGCAATTTATCATGTCACATTAGTAACACATTCTACTATGGGGAAAAGCCTGGTTCCTTGTAGGATTCATTTAACTAGACATATAGGCCCTTAAAACAGTTTGAAATGCCCTGAAACATCCTGTCAAGCTTGCAGACACTACTCCTGGACAATACTGGTCTGCTGTAGGCCCCAAGTTGTATTTCCTAACCCATGCACAAATTACTCAGGCATCATAGGTATCTCTGGAGACAGCCAAGATGGTTTAGGGCATGTATGCAGCCTCAAGTCTACAAAAAAATGAATTAACTCCTGTCTCAGTTTTTGAGACAAAACTTCAGGAGGAAACACTCCAGAATGAGTGTTCCTCCCCTTTTCCTCCATCAATGAGACAAATAGGTCACAAGGAGTGAAAGCAGGAAAAAGAAATCAAACTGTTTATTAACAAATGAACAAAACAGGGTAGAACAGGATAAAAAACTCCCTCAAAATACAACAAATTCCCGGAGAGGGAACAGACACGTGGGCTCAGACCAGCTGGGGCCACCCCACATGCCTGCTGGGGCCATCCCTGCAGGCTCCCCAGACCAGCGAGGAGGGAAGGGAGGCAGTGAGACAAGGGGAAGGAAAGGGAAAAGAACATGGAAAAAAAAAAAACCAACAAAACAAAACAACAAACCCAAGAGAACCTTTTCCCAGCTAGCTGGAACACAAATGAATCCCAGAAAAGCAGCATGGTACTCCCAGCACACTCCCTCCTGAGCCCTGCGCCCCCTCGGGTCTGTGGCTCCGGCCCCCGGGTCCATCCTAAAGGCACAGCATCCTTGGGCATTGAGCAGACAGGTAAGGAATAAAGCACCTTCATAACATCATCCCAGGACAATGCCCTAACGAGTTTTTGTTGGGTAATGTTAGGATCTTGCTGTATCAGCTCCATCTTTCAAAGTAACTCCTCACTGATAACACCTTCCAACACAGAACCCACTCTTGAAGTGAGAATCTGAAAAGCGTCTAAAACAAAACCAAGTCAATTCTTTACAGTCCAGAAACAGAGCCCAGCCTACACCAAAACACATCCATTTTTGTTCCTCAGCCTGAAGCAACAGTCCTTCATCAATACACCTTCACTGCCAGTGGTAGTACTGGAATCCTTCCCTCCTGTGAACTGTTAAAAGTACAGAGGAAGGTCCTTGAAAAGTTTACAAGCAAAATACAAACAAAAACACTACATGGAACACAAATAAACCAAATCAAGGTAAGCACTATATATAAATCAAACAGGATATAATTTAAGTATAAAACTTTCAGTATACTGAAATGAGAAACCAATTCCGACATTAACATCAAACAGTGAGTTCCAGTGTCAAAGAACAGTCAGAGACCCACAAGTGGATGGGACAGACTGAACACCAGATCAGCAGACACTGCTATACCAAGGCAGTGCTTCGTAATGCAAAGGTAGTGCTGCCTAGGAAGCACCAACCTTTCCTCCTGTCCTAAGAATCACCACGCAGTCATATGTCAGAGGCTAAAAATTAACCCTAGGAGAGCTCACCAGTGCACACTGCTGTAACCACATGTCACAAAAAGCAAGGCCACAATTCTCAAAGAGTAAGGATTAACCATCTGTCATAATATCAGATCAAGCTTTTAAAAGCACTTGCCTTCATGTACCCATACCTATACAAAGAATTTTCCTGAAAACAACAGCAAAAAGAAACTGCGACTGTTTCCAGTGCAGCACACAGCACATAACATTAACTTTGCATCATTTGGAAGTTTTCAGAGCTGTCTCCAACAGCATTACAGATTTTCACTGGAAAAGTCTGAGGGGATTCATCAGTTTAAAATCACCACAGAGGTCTTCATACATTCTCGCATTTTCTACAGATGAAAAAAGATGCCTCTGTTTATAAAGAAAACTTTCTGTAACTGCAACAGCAGTGCAGCACAGCTCAGTTGCATTGAACAGACTTGATTCATAGCAAAATTTTAGAAATTCTTCACATCCATAAATTTACAGGAATTATGCATATGAATGCTGCTTTTTACATACTCAATGACAATCAGGATATAGAGTCCCACCTGCATTCTGTGGGCTCTATATGCCACTTGAAACTGTATAAAAAGTAAAAATGTTTTAAAGTATTTATTCAATTTCATCTTTGATTCCACCAGTGCACATTTTTAGAAAACATGACCTCAGTCCTTATATAGTTGCTTAGAATATCAATTATAACCTGAGTAGCTCCTTAAGAAGTTACTAGTTCTACAGAAAACTCATCAACAAGTTGAAAACTCCTCATTTTTAGAAGATAATTGAGCTTATTATTCAGGACAGAACTGTTCCACTAGTGTTTCAACACAGCAGAATCTACAAGGGCTCTAGTTCACCAATACAAATATTCATGCTATACACACAATTCTACTGCTCGCTTTTGGCATTATAAAATGGACTACATTCAGCTCAAAGCACACATTTTTATGTTATATTATCTTAAACATTCATGTATGTGCAAAGACCACGGCAAATACTTCTTATAAAAATCTGTCAAAAAAAAAATAATTTGGAGTCACAGCTACCCATGTGGGAGAATGTCTTAAGCATCTTGAAAAAAAAAAAATTGTGCTCACTTTGAAGCCTTCTGACTAGAAAAATTTCAAGAGCTTATGCTCAAAATCCGAAGTTTAATAGAGGGTTTTAGGACTCTGGTCACTGACACTGCAACTATCCACATAAAGTAGAGAGACAGCTTAGGAACAATTAGTTTTCATTAATTAGAATGCATGTAACACTGCTGACACTGCCAGAACCTTGGCAAGAAGCAGAGCCAGTGCCCAGTACTCTTACCTTAAAGCTGACAATGACAGTGATCAATACACCAAGTAGATAACCTGCTTTTGAATAAATAAATAAACCTGGGTGTTAAGCAGGGGGAGAATGCCTCTCTAGGTCACTAGTGCAGAAGAATGTTGTTAAGTCCACTGATGCCCCAAGGCAAGATGTATCACTGCCTCTACAGGAGGGGCTACTGCAGCTGCAGTATCCCATGAAAACACTGGCAGCAGTGGTACCTCCACTTGATGAGCTGCACAGCTCTGTGCACTGTGCTGTACAGCCTCCCCTCTAAGGAAGCCAAAAGGTAAGGCCTCAGCTTTCTTTAAGCCCACCATTTACTTAAAGGCAGAACTAAACTTCATGGCTTTAAGGTTAATCACAAATACTGACATTTTCAGAGACAGCAAGATAAAGCTTCTGCAAGTGCTGATGAAGTAAATACAATCAAAACCAAACAGAGCCTATGTCAGCCTATGTCCCACTGGTAGCTAGAACATGTCTCCTCTATGCAATTTACTACAGAGATATTTGATTTAGAATCAACTATTTTGTTTAACAGATCTTATACCAAAAAATAAACAAAAGAACTGAACACTCTCTCTCAGCTCCTCCACACCAGCTTCCTATTGAACATCTTGCTCAGATTTTTCCAGGTTTTTTACCATTCAATCACAAAACACCTGAGTTTGACAGAGACCTCTAGAGTTTATCTGGTCCAATTCCCCACTCAAATAGGACCAGCTACAGTGGGATTTCCAGGACCACTCCAGACGCCTTCTGACTATCCAAACATGGAGATTCCACAACCTCTCTGGACAACCCACTCCAACACTGTTACCCTCACAGCACAGTTCTGCTACCTTAGGTTCAGCCAGAGTCTCCTGTGCTTCCGTTTATGGCCATTGCCTCTTATCTTGCCACTCCCTTCCCAATCCCCTGATGAGACTCTCACCTTGAGCTTTCTCTGTACTGAACAATTCCAGCAATTCTCTCAACCTGTTCATCAGGTCAGAGGAGCTCCAGTCCTATAATTATCTTAGTGGCCTTTCACTGGACTCTATCTAGCAGCTCTGTTTCTTTTACTAGGGAGCCCAAAAGTGGACTCAGTACTCCAGATGTGTCCTAACCAGTGCTGAGATCCCACATCTAAACTGAAACCCTTGTCTAGTACTTCTTAAAATCCTTATTCCACTGTAGGCAGTGAAGAAGTTGCATCTACCCAGTTCAGACCCCATTTCACTCATCAGTATTTTTGCTAGATGCCTCCTCCAATCTGCCCTTTCATACTTTCAGCTATTTTCCACTGGATCCAATCGTCCAAGTTCACCTGCTTATCTTCTACCAGATTCTTCCTCTAGATACTCATCTAATTCATCAACTAGCATTCTATTGCATTCAACCTCTAGCCCTTCAACCTCTTTTCTAATCGTTCATTAGTCATCTAACAGCTGATGATCCTGAAATAGCAAACCAGAGAAAGATATAATTAAAATCTGAGTTGAATTATCCCTTAATGCTGCCAAAGATAATAAATTACTTTCAAAAATATTGAAACATTTTCATACATTATTATAGAGATTAATCAGTATCTACATACTAAACAGGAAGAAAGCTTTGTTTTTCTACACACTGAACAGGAAGAAAGCTTTGTTTTTCAAGTACACTTCTTGCAGTTTTCAGTATGGAACTTTCTCACAGTAAATACTGAACACAGGATCTGTTCTGCTTTATAGGTCAGCATTTTGCTGAATAGAACATACACAAGAGAGATTGCATAAGAATTCCACCACCTCTGAAAAGATCTTCACTAGAGCAAGCAACGTCACAAGTCAGAAGACCTTCAGCATGAGGGTAAAAAGATTACTTTGACAACTTTTATCCCATATTACTTCCTTTAATGAATGCTTCCTAAATGAAGAATCCAGGCCTCCAGAACTTTTATCTGAGTCTTTAGGGCCTCCATACTGTAAGCAAACAAGTGACACGAATTTGGGAGTGTCTAGATTATGTATGTAGCTGCTCTTATTCCAACAGAAGAAAATCAGTCCTGCTATGACACAAGTTCAAACTGAGTTAAGGTGCAACAGTTACAGTTAACCTGTCCAATTCAGAAGATGTTTTATCTTTCCATTTCTTTACAGGTCTAAAGAGAAAAATTCAACAGACCAAGTTAACTTGCTCAAATTCTCGAGAGGAAATTCCAGTATGCACTTTTTCTGTTGAATATTATTTCCTTCCAACTTTGAGATAATGCAGTCATCATTTTATACTTTGAAAAACCAGGCCTTCCAACAAAATATGAATTGGAAAGCCATATCTGTTCTGTACTATAAAATTAACCAAGAAAAATGTATGAATCAAACATTTCAAATATAATACAAAATACCAGTTGTTTGCCTCATTTTCAGGGCTATTTCTAATACAACTACATTGGCTACATTTGTTTTCTAAAAGTAAAGTTTTAGCCACACTTAAGATAGACGTAACTAAAACCAGCAGATCACTTACCAAAGAAGTCAAATGAAAAGGGGTCCCTTCCACCAAAAAACTCCCTAAAGACATCCTCTGGGTTGCGGAATGTAAATCCAAAATCAAACGGATTATCGTGATGACTTCCACCTGCAAAAAAAAGGTTCAATTTCAGTTACCTTCACACATTCTTACTAACATGTAAGTTCAGGCCTATAGGGTACTTGAATAATCTACAAATAAAAACAATTTCCAAAATTTCTCTTTCAGGTATCATTCAAATTAAGTACACACATTACTTCATTACTTTTTATAATTGTTGCTCTGTTTTTAGATAACAGTAATACCTTTTATAATAACTAGAAAAACTGTAAAACAACTGCAATCTCAATTTTCAAAAGACTGAATTTTAGGCCTTAGTACAGGCAATTCCAAATTCCAGATGGCCATCTTGAAAAGAAAGCTGCAGAAAACAGAGAAAGCGGGGAACTGCTGGTTGTTAACATACCTCCACCTCCATTTATTAGGCCTTCTTTTCCATATCTGTCGTAGATGTCACGTTTTTTAGCTACAAGGAGAAGTTGTACATCATGTTAGTAACCATGTTCGTTGGTTTTGTGGAAAAATGAAAAGTTAACTGGTATCCTCAGTTAAACATCTTCTCCAAGCTAGTTTATTTAAGAAAGTTCTGGCATGTAACTCCTGAACACTTTTAAAAAGGATTGTCAAAGCAAATTAGATTCAGAAAGAACAGGTACTAAACTTCAGACTTACTACCATTGAGCTGTAGAGGCTGTGGTCCTGCTTGTATCAGAAAAAGTTTGATGCAAGGACAAACTTCACATGGAAGGCTGCCTTTAAGAAGAGAATGGCAGAAGAATATGGCAGATTTCTCCTTTACACAGGTACCATGAAAAGCTTTAAGGCTGTGAAGGACCTCTGGACTTCAACATACTCCTCCACACAAGTCTAATCAAGAAGCTGGTCACATCTTGCCTGAATAAAGCCCTGATGGCATCAGTTTCCAAGAGAAGATTTAACAGCCTCTCTCGAGAAGAGTTCAGTGCTTAAGCACTCCCTTCCTTCTAACCCACTTGCAAACCTTAACCATTGCCTCTTTTCCTTTTATTGCACAATACTGAGCCCATTGTGGGAGAGTTATGAGAACGGAAAAACAGTGTTTATGTGAGTGACTGCAAACCCCCTAAAATTAATTACAACCACTTCTTCTAGCTTAATAATGGAGAATGAAGTGATGTTACAAAATGTCATGGAAGGATGTGACTCAAACTGCTTGCTCTCTATTATTTTAGAAGGCATGGAATGACTATTAATTTCACTGCAGACCTGCCTTACAGTATTCATGAGAAAGAGGAGAAAAATGAACTCTACATTACTGCATAAGATCAGATGGCACTTTCGTACTGGAAGGAAAGCTGAAGTGCTTAAAGAGGCAGACAGTCAGCTCACTTTGCTTGCACTGGTGTGGAGCTACCAATCAAAAACCAGCCAGGGCATTTGATTTTAGTCTCTTAATATTATCATACTTTTCCCACTGGAATCTCTTCAGTGAAAGAAGTTTTTAAAATTTAAACAGAAAGAACATGCAGTTACTTCAAACAGATCCTGGAAACTAAAATACTTCTGACTAACAGGAATTAAAATTTTATATAATGGTTATCATCTCAAATAATAGGAGCTTGCAATAGGTTCACAAGCAGACAAATCCCCAAAGCTTGATACATTACCTGTACTGCCTTTCTAGAAAGCAGTTTTTAAAGAAAGGAGGTTAACCTACCCATCAAATTAAGAACAAAGCAGGAAGGCAGATAAACTGCCAGAAGCAGCAAACAGCAAGGATAACCTGAGGGCATATAAAGCCCAAAACTAATCTTGAAAAATGTTACATTTGTGAAACCACAAGGTTTCCCACATGGGAAGTATGGGCAATGATCACCCAATTTCAGTATTCTTTGCTTATGTAATCCCTTACAAAATTATTCTTCTGCCAAAAATCTGTCATCATTCAAGCCTATAATGGTGTCAGAAAATTTCATTAAGTTTGCAGAACATTTGACTGCCTCTCAACCACTGGGCTCAGGATTCTGATATCCCTGCTGTACAAATGATTGTTAAGACACCAGTAACTTAGAACTTGGTCTAGATCCAAAATCAGCAGCACTTTTAGAAGATGTTCTAAAATTCCAGCAGTGTACTGTTTCCAAAGAACTTAGAGATCTGTATAACAACCAGACCAGTATCCTATTTTCATCCTGCTCAAAAAAATTAGCTTAAGAAGGATAAAATACTCTAAAAGACATGTATACACTGAACTAATGATAAATTATGTTTCTCCCCTGCCAATTAAGTATCAAAACCAAGCAAAGAAACACGATGTACAAGACTGCAGCTTGATAAATCAGGCTGAACTCTGAGAGGTAATCTAGATGCTGCTAGTGCTTTAAATATAGCTTTCCCATGCTCGCTGTCTCAGGTGAAATCAAGGACACATCAGAAATAGCATATAGACAGCTGCAGTCAATTACAGAGGAAAATAATCAAAGTAGCTTTAATCACTTTGTTATCATTCAGGCTGCTTTTGTCAGAACACTGGCAGAAGTTAATGATACTCTTCAAGCAAAAAAAAGACATGGGTGAACTGTAAACTGCATTCCTGCATTACATGGGTCAGGCTAAACACCTCTTTCAGAACAATTCAAAATAAACACCATCTTTAGTATCACAGCTGACTGAATTTAGAGAACTCACCCAAATGCAATCCGAATTTTCAGCAAGGTTTACAGTATGCGTCAGCTTTGTCAAGATTAGCTTACTGTTACAAAAACTAGAAGCAGTAGGCCCAACAGTGAATACTTTAGAGGTGGTCTAGCCTGACATTTTTTTTATTGGATAAACACAAGAATACCCCTACACTGATAGTAATACTGGCCTCACCTGCTAAGACAAAATTAATCTTGGTATTCGCAGATGTGTCTATAGAAATTTCTGGCAGACACTGAATTTCAACTTCTAGTAGTTTGGTTATTCATCTAGGGAGATCCTGAAATTCTTGTTTCAAAATTTCTGCTTATTCAACCTTACCTGCAAGCTTCTTTCTCTTTCCTTTCATTTGAAAAGAAGTAGTCAAGTTGGATGGTGAACCAAATTACAGTATCCCTTCAAAGCATCATACATCAACATTTTCTGTCTGACACCCAGAATAGAGACAGGCAGTTCAAGAGCCCTTTTAAATACCTACCATCCGACAAAACTTCATAGGCCTCAGCTACTTGCTTAAACTGCTGCTCCGCCTCCTCTTTATTGTCCGGATTTTTATCAGGGTGCCATTTTAGTGCCAACTTACGGTACCTGAGTGGAAGGAAAACAAAGGATATTTTACTCTGAAATAATGTTATATGCTGTACAGATAAACACAATGTTTCAAACAAGCTGTCAGGGACTGAAGTGCTTAGCAATTCCTGGTGCTTTGTATCTTGCATCTAGACTGGTATCAACAGATTCTGCAGGTACACAAAGAACCACCTACTCAGATATGCTTTAACGAAGAAAGTAGGTTTGGCGTTCTTTACCTACTCTGAAATTATTCCTGTGCATTTCTGATGATCAACATCTGCTAGACCTAAGCAAAACATTCCAAAAGACCTCTGCTGTGGGCTTCTCCTCAGAGCTCTATAATTATTTGGTACTCCAACCAATCATGGGAAACATCAAGAAAGATCTGATACTTTCAAGGCTCATAAAGCTCCAAGAATACACTGACTGTGACATGCAAACATCAATGCCTTCTTTGACAGCTACACCTGCACACAATTCCTATCCTCAAATGAAACATTTTAGGCAAAGTGTTCATAACTACTTATTTAGAGAGGCAAAGCTAAGCTTGCACTTTGGTTGATGTGTTTTGCAGTCATCCAAGATCACAGTTCAAACATTTGAGTTGATGAAGCAGCATGTGCAGGAATTTGCAAAAGAACACGGGAGGATAAAAGTGTGACTGCAGAAACCATGTAATTATCTCTGTTCCTTAAAATCCATAACATATATATCAGTGACACTCACGCTTTTTTGATATCCTCTGCCGAGGCATGCTTCTGCACCCCCAGAACTCCATAGTAATCCACCATGTTTCAGGAGTTGTCTTGGTAACAACAGCTGAGTTGTTCAAGTCCTGCAACAACACCACCTTGTAAATGACATTTGTCCAGTACTGCTACCTCATAGAAGGCAGGTAGAAGCCTGGTATTGCCTAGCATCAAACCTGATCGAAGAAAGCTCCAACGTTTCAAATCACAAAAAATAAACCCACTTTATTTTAGGTCAAGAGATCATACAATTACTTTAATTTGGATTCTTATGTTCTTTGATCCCACTGAAACACAGTACATAAACACAGAGATAAACAGCAGCTTCTGAAACAGATTAGACTGATAAGCTAAATTTAATCAGTATTCTAAGAACGGCATCTGGATCACAGTTTTGATGTAGATATTAATAACTCTGAATGCAAAAGTTCACTTGATGTTATCTATGACACCTGTCATGTCTTAAGCACATATGGGCATAAACAAAGGGACCCATCTTTCACATCTGTTCTTCAGAACATTACTTGCACTGAGATACTCCCTTCAGAAAAGCAATGTATGTGCAGGTCTTAGAAATTTAGAACTGCAGCTATTGAGCCAAATAAGCCTTTCTTGTATTCAGACTTTGATAAAAAAATGCACATGTTGCCAAAGCTACTGAATACCATTTGCTTCCTTTATGTTTACCAAGAGAATCACATAGCCAGGCAAGATTGCTCCAACTGCAAGGTAAACAACCAACTCAAGTCCAGAGGCACTTAGTGTTTCTTAGTATAAAAATACAGTTTCCACAGGAGTTCTGAGAAATCTACAAGTTAAGAAAGCAATTTAAATACTGACAGTTTCTTGTCTACATTAGAGAGTAATTACAAAGAACAGTTATACTGACCATTACTCCAACTAAATGACCATTTAGACGAAAGAACCTTTTTCTAAGAGTTTTCAAGAATGTTTTGAACCTTCATGCAAAGCCACCTTCTCTCCACCATTGTAACAAGTCTCTATTCTGGCAAAACTTCCAATCCCCTTTCCATCCTACCACTGCTGTTTAGTTTCCAGTTTTATGAACAAGGAAACAGTGACCTTTTCCAGGAGTTATCAACTTGTTTCAGGGAAAGTTACCCAAATAAACTCAGAACACAACAATACAGCGATATATTGGTCACATTTTCTTATCTTGTGCATCAAGAACAAAAATTCATTGAAATAACCTTTCCCCCTTTAAGCCTTTCAGTGCTTTTTGTTTCAGCCCAGGCAGCCTCAGTTTCCTCTTCCTTCACATAAAGGCTGAAAGTATTTAGCATGATGTAGCCTAGTGAAATAGCCTGAAATTAATTTCTTGTACTACTTTTACACATATCTTTCAACATCCTGGGATATAAACATTAAATAAAGACTTCCTTTTAAAATAAATTGGTACATTTTCAAAATATGTTCCTGCTGTAGGTTAAAGCTTAATTAACTTTAATTATGGATTGTGGTTACATACACATTTCCTCAAATGGCAAAACCAGTTTAAGAGATACCCTGCCATGCTTCCTCTCCAAACTACTTAGAGAAGCAAATGTATTGGAGGACCCATGTGTTTAAAATCTGTGTGGTTTTAGCAACCTACTTAACCATACAGTCCCACAAACACAAAATTAAAGTCTAGCAGGTAAATAGCCCTTTCCCCTTTGAAGAAATCTCCACATCAAAAAAAACCAGTGAGGGTATAGTTAATACTGTGACCAATGCCAAAGGAAGTTGGGGGGCATGCATTAAAATTAACATTAAGAATGCCAATAATAATATGCTAATTGCAGGGTCCAACATGTAAATATGCAGATTAGCAAAAATACCCCAGAATATTTGCTATCAACTGGCCTGTCTGGTTTTGCTGTTTCCCACACAGCAATTAGAACAGCTCTGTGAACACAGATGTAAGGAGCAAAGTCAGTATGGGATCCCAAAGCCAACCTTATGAGCAATAGCATATATGGAAGGTAAAGTTCACAGAAAGAAATCAGAAGGGAGGCATCTACTATGAGTCAAGCTTAAGGCTAGAGGTCAGAGTCCCTCCTGACAAGAGATACCAGCCTAAAACTAGTAAGCAAATGGCAGGAAGCCACAGGCCAGGAGCACATACCATAACACCAAATGTTCTTTCCACATTCTCCTTTTCCTAAATACAAGACTTTCATCAGCTCTCCTCTCAATTCAGGTAACTATCTTAGAGGGGAAAGTTAAACCTCAAGCTTCTAACTAGAAAAAGCATGTAGGAAAAGTAACTTGGATGCAAAAAATAAATCACATCTTTTCTGACAGAACTTTGTGCACACAGGGAGTCATATTGATTTCAACACATTTCTTTAAACACTTTGTTGTTTGTTTGAAGACAATGCAGAGCTGTTAAGTTCAGACTCAATACAAACAAAATATTTTCCAGATAACACAAGCCTGAAGTTGGGACAAAAAAACCAATGCTGAGGCAACAAGACCACCTTTTAACAGATGACTCTGAACCTAAAAAGCAACTCCTTCATGACAGAAGAATTATTTTTTTCAACTAAATGTCTGGGGGATTGCATATTCTGTCTTTATGTGAGTGTTATTGCTCAGTTTTCACCTGCCATTAACAGAGTCTGGAATTAAAACAAGCCAGAAGTTTTCTAAAAAAACAAAATTGTTAATATTCTCCTCCTAATCAAAGGTGACAGCAAGAATTCATCTCTGATATACTGTTATGTCTATCTGCTGGTTACCATAAAGCATAAACTGTACTGCTGAAATTTTAGTTATCACAGGAACTTTCTTCTTGTATGTAAAAACGTTTTAAAAATATTTACAAGGAGAAAATTTCATCTGCAGCTTTTCTTGCCCAGCTTTAGAAAAAAAAGTCAGCTAATACTTAGCCCCTCAACAGCCAGTAAGACTGACCGAAAAAAACCCACACATCAACAAAACCCTCCTCCCCCCCCCAAAAAACAAGAAAACTCACAAACTAGAAAAGACCTCTATGTGCAATCTTTTCAGAACAGAATTATTTAAAATATTCACTCGAGGAAACAGCCACCATCAGCTTATAATAAAGTAGAATATGCATGACCACTGACTCAGAAAATAGATGGCCAATTTAAAAAAAAAAGAATAAATCAGTACTTTTAAAGCTAGTAGGAATCTGCATGGTGAAAATGCCTAGATGTTTCAAAGATGCAAATCATATACTTCCCTGCAAAAAAGTACTTAACTGTTATAACCAAAAAGACATGACAAAAATCTCCTCCAAACACTCAATCTGTCAATTTGTCTCCAAATATATAAGCCAGGCTCATTAATTAGGCACTTGAGTTTTTTCTAATGCCAGGAAGAAGAGAGCCCAAGTGGAAATCAGCAGATTTCCTGCCTTCATCCACAGAAAATGTTCAAAATTTCAGAAGAAGAGACAGTAAAAAAAAAAAAGAAAAAAAACCAACAAACCAGCTGAAAGGAGACGTTTCAAGGCCTTCATGTTTGCTCACAAAAATACGTAGCTTCTTGTGCTGGGAACTGCATTATGTTTACAGTGTGCTATCAGCTACTCCAGCTCCTTCTTTGGGGCATGAAAATCAAACAGATAGATGTTTATGTGAACCAAAAGTTTCCGTAGTTTACAGATTTCTCAGTCATCACAGGAGAAGGCAGCTCTGCTCTGGCTTACAGAGCAGTGACCCTGAACTACTGGCTCAAGGCAAGTGACAGGCTCGGGCCCTCCTCACACAGCTCAGCCCAGTGCTCAGCCAGTTATCCCAAAACGTGGCTCATAAGCTCTCCTTACAGCACAGTCCTCAGCTACAAAAAAAGCATGAGAAGCGTTACAGAAAATAGATACGCAGAGAGCTCTAAACTTTTACAGGATCAGATGACAGAGAAAAGCAAGTAATCAGACAACCAACCAGCAGGGACGACAACTCAGCACCCCCAACTAAATACGGAAGGGGGAAAAGCATCCAAACAACAAATTCTTAGAGCAGCCAGGAGGGAATTCAGACAGCAAGGGGCATGCGACCTTTGCAGTCAGCTTAGTCAGAAAAAGTTATCTATTTCTAGCCCTGAAGCAACAGGCAGCACGGAGAGTCCTGAAAGATGCCAGAATAGCTCCAGCTCAGTGACAACAGCAGTCACCTGGAGAGCAGGATGGAGTTCCAAACTCCTGATTCATGCAGTTTACAGAAGCAGGCAGTCATCAACATCCTCTGCAAATCCCACAGCCATCCAGTTCCTAGAACCAGCCTGCTTTCCATGGACTTATCTAAAGGATTGCATCCTGCTGGCAACTCCAGAGGAACAGATACCCCTGCTCTGAATCCCAGTTCACTTCGACTGAACTCACAAAGATCACTGTGCTAGAGATGTACAGGGGCTAACACAAAAATCCCCACAGGTCACCAGAAAGTTTTTCAAAGAGTAAGAATGCTAAGGAACAAATAAAGTTACTTATTAGTGTAAAAACACCTGTATAACTTTTGTGATTAATAAACCTGACAAATACATTTAAACAAGGCACCAGCACTGATTTTTCCCTCCTACTTAAACATGCACAGTGCAGTGCCGACTAAGGCATTAAAGACTTCAATTCTTTTAACTTCTACTTACCCAAGTTTAGAAAAGCTGTCACAGTTTAACTTCACAGGGTCTGGAAATTTATAGTTTTATGGAAAAATGTTAATTTACCATATAATTAAAATTAATAAAATGTACTTAAATAGCCATGTTTATACTCATTATTTTAATACTGCCTCAGCATCCCCAGGAGATGAATTTAATAAAATGAACATTCCAAAAAGCTTAGTCTAATCTCATGTTTACAGCAAACATCCTGCTTGTATGTCAGACAGCAAAGTGCATTTGGATACAGTTATTATTATACCAGGAAGCAGTTCCATAGAGGGAGAAGGCAGCTGGGCTGACTGCTTTACCTTGCAGTTCATGTTCCATTGTGGAAACGACAGCAACGACAAAACTCCACCACAGCCAAACAAGAGACACCCTCACCCCTTAAGGCAAGAAGTTACAAAGAACTCTGTCCACTCCTCCCCAACGGCAGCAAGACACAACTCTGGCAAGAACTACAGGACTTGGTCTGTACTGCTGCCTGGCACATGGAAAGCCGGTAGAGGGCAACAAGTAAGAAACCATTAAAAAAGAGGGAAGCAACCAAAAATGGAAGCAGAAGAAACCCAAAATCTTCATCTGTGAAAGAAATGCAAATTGGCTAACAAAAACCAGGAAAGGACGCTGATCAGTGAAGAGGCCACCTGACTCCCTTGGATGAGACTCTCCTGCTTATCCATCTGATCTCTGATAAAGGGGCTCTTATTTGTGATCTTTCCTTAAAGCAAAGGAGCATTTTTCCAAAACACAGCAACTCAGGTGTCCAAATTTGGAATTGTGTCACAAATATCTGGAACGCTGTCACTCTCCTAAAACTAACCATAAAAGGCTATTTTTACACAAAGTAAAATTCCTATCTTATTTTAAAAAATATATGAACTGTGTAAGATTAAGCAATTAAAAACAGTGAAAGCCTCAAATGAAAGATAAGGGCCAGAAAGTTTCAGGCAAATAATCACATGCAATCAGATGCTGCTTTAGGGAAAAGAAAATAGTTTAAAGTTTCTACACCTTTCCCCTGAAGTGTTTCTGGAGTCATGATAACTTTATTTAAAGCAAACAAAAAAGGAAAAAAAAAAGCTTCATTAAAGCAAAGAGCAAGTTTTTTTTTCAGAGTGTTGACAGGCTGTCATAGATTCAGACTACATTTTAAGACAAAAATAATATTTATTTAAAGTTTTAATAAAAACTGACCGCAATGTAGCTATGAATGGCTTCAGACTCATTATATGGCCTTTGAGATCCTTGTTAAGTACTGGATCCTCACTGATATCAGTGGAATTTCTGTATTTATTCAGAACAAAGAGAAAGCATAAAACCTACAACTAGTAACTGTAGGAGTGAAATACATATGCATGAATTATTTCTTCCCTAGCAGTTAAATAAATAAAGCAGAATGATTTCATTAAGTCTAAAGTAAGAAAAATCCAACATCCATTCAAATGTATTTCATTCAAAAGAAAATACAATTTAAACCTACTAATACCCTCAACTACAGTTTTGTTTCAAAGCTATCTTGAAATAAACAATCATCATATGCAAGATCCAACAAGTTTTGACAAAGCTAAGTAATTTCTCACTAATCCTTCCATTGCTTGAATAAGACAAAGGAGAGGCTGTTGACAGAAAATGTTTTCAGGACACAGCTGACGAGGTTCTTTACAAATGCTATTAGAGAAATGGAGCACTTCCTACTTAAGGAGCACAATGCTTAAACACAAACCTCACACAGCTAAGTTGAAAATTACAGCAATGAATGCCCTTCAAAGCATCACTCCACGGTTAAGAAACAATAGAAGTGCTCCTGGAAGTCTGGAAGTTCAGCGCATTGGCTCGGCCGAGCTGCACCTCCTCCACAGCCGGCGGCACAAGGGCAGCTCCGGCTCACACGGGTGGCTGCGCCCGGCGCTCAACCCGTGCTGACATTTCAGTCGATTCCAGGCCACAACTGCGACGCCTCTGGACTGGGTACAACGCAATCAGCACCCTCGTCCCACGCAAGCTCAGCTCACAGTCCTCACTGCACCAATGGGCTCGGCACAGATGCAAAACAAACCAAAAATCTGGTATTTATTACCTCAGTCCACGTACTGTTAGGAACTCCTACATAAGATGATGATGATTTAATGTAAGTTGTTCCCTCTCCCCACATGTATTCCAAAACTTCTAAAGGATGAAAGAAAGAATACAGTAGGTAAAGAAATGTATTTATCTATTTAAAAATCAGAAGAAAAGAGATTAGCCCTCTAACTAAAACCTCACTGTTACACTAAAGTAAAACCCTGCATGCCTTCTCCCCAAGCCCAGCCAAGATAAATCAGCAAACTGCATCAATCTGGGAAGGACAGAGAAAACACCAGAGAGAAACTATCTGGGTAAGAACCTGCTGTAGTTTGAAAGCACAAGCTTTCAAAACTACTAAAAAGACAAGTCTGATGAAGAACAAGGGCAACTCTGCAGTTTATAGATAGAGAAATTATTATTAGTACTGCAGTCTAAACAGTGTTGCCAATAAAAGTAGCAATTTAAATTTCTCCTCCACTAGACATTATTTAAGAAAATTTAATACTAATTTAACTTAAATTTCCAACACAATCTTTTATTTTTCACTGAGAAGTCAGCATGAGAGCCAAGAAGAGTAAACAAAATTAGACCAGTGCTGTGCAATAGTTAAAATTTTGGTTATTTGAAACAAAAAAAAAAAAAACAAAACCAAACCAAACCAAAAAAAAAGAAAAAAAAAAAAAGGAAAAAACCAAACAAACAAAAAAAACCCAACAACAAAAAAACTAATCACAGAGACAAGATCTGTAAATACATTTACTCATTGGTCCAAACAAATCTTCTTTGACAACATAATCCATCAACTAAATGGTATTTTAACTACCAGGCTCTTGATCACCAGCTGAATGTAAAATCCCTAGCTGGAGTACAAGGATCCCCAAAGAGTAAAGAAAAATTAAGGTCAGCAGGCAGCAGTGACTGCAACCTCTGCTGCAGGACTGGAGAGGCAGATCCTTGCTTCATTCCAGCTGCTCCCTTTGTGTCAACACCTTGCTCCTACCACTTTTTGACCCTAAAAACTCCTGGGTTTGATCACTGACTGTCCAATGTCAAAAGCCAAACCATTTGCCCATTAGAGCTGTTATAAATATAGCTTTCATGTTCATGTTTGTGTCTGAATAAGTAGCCACCTATTCTTACCAGAATTTAAAACAGATTTGTTCCTATTTTAAATCCTTTCTAACACCTTTGTTAGCATGGCTTAAGCCTGCAGCCCATGTTTTCAGCAGCCAAGGAGAGCTCTGAGAGCAACACAACATAAAGTGTTGGCGCAAACAGGAACTCTGGTCATAAACCCAGCCCACTGCCCCTCTGAAGTGCAGCAAACACTGACGACAAACAGTGTTCCTTACCTGGCAGTGTCAATTTTCAACTCAGCTCGGAGCCTGGCAACAGCGAGTTCAAAACACCCGACCTCTTCTGACCTCGCCCACAACAAACCTCCCTCCTGCCCCTACCCCGAATAAGAAACACTGAGCTGAACATAACTAAACTGCTTCCATCGGGTGAGAAAAGCAGCGCGTTTGGCTTAGAGCCATCAAGGGTGAAAAAAGCCCCTGAGATCGTCCAGTCCAACCATCCCCTAACATTGCCACTGTAGCCCCTAAACCACAACACCCAGCGCCACATCCAGAGGCTTCTTAAACACCTCCAAGGATGGCGACTCCACCACCTCCCTCGGCGACCTATCCCAATGCCTGATCGCCCTAAATGTGAAATATTTTTTTATATTACTTAACCTGAAACTCCCCTGTCTCATCTTAAGGCCATTTCCTCTGGTCCTTTCACGGTAGGCACGGCAAAAGAGTCCTCCCCCACCCTCATTACAACCTTCTTTCAGGGAGTTGTAGAGAACGGAAAAAAGGAGGGCACAATAACGCTCTCAAGCCGCCAAGGCAGTGCCCTGCGACGAAAAGCGCTTTAAAAAGATCTGTTTAACGAACCGAGGCTCGCCCTCACCTTCTGGAAACCGACACCACTGCCAGCAAGGAACAGAAATCCGGAATTTTTCCTTCCCTTGCGGCGAACACGCAGGACTGAGAGCTGTGAACGAACGTCCCGGGATGTGCCCCGCTCCCAGTCCCGGGCAGCCGCTCCCTCCCCGAGCTCCCGAGCCCCGCCAAGGCCAGGCAGAGCCCTCACAGCGCCCGCGGCCGCCCCAGCACTGCGGGGCCTGCGCCGGCCGCGCCGCGAGGCCGCGGTAGCAGGGACGGCGCTGCCGAGCACGGCGGCCTGGCAGAGCGCCCGCTCCCCCTGCGGCCCGCGGCCGGCCTCGATCCCGCCCGGCCGGCCTCGATCCCGCCCGGCCCGCACTCACCCGCCGGTGGCTCCGCAGCGCGGCCGCCGCTCCCTCCCGTCCCCTCGCGCGGCTCCCGCCGGGACAAACGGCAGCGGCCGCAAACAGGAAGCGCCGCCAGCGCGCGCCGTCACTTCCGCCCCGCCGCTTCCGGAAGTTTCTCGAACGGCCCCGCCGGGTGTCCCGTGTGAGTGGAGAGCGCCCCCTGCCGGCGGCCGGCGGCCCTGCGACCGTGTGGGGAAGGGCGGGGCGGGGGTTTCTGTGGGAGCGGGGCTTGGGGGGCGGAGCTTCCTGAGGGGAGCGGGGCTTCCTGAGGGGAGCGGGGCTTCGTGAGGGGAGCGGCGCTCCGTGAGGGGAGCGGGGCTTCGTGAGGGGAGCGGCGCTCCGTGAGGGGAGCGGGGCTCCGTGAGGGGAGCGGGGCTCCGTGAGGGGAGCGGGGCTCCGTGCCGGGCAGGGTCGGGGTGTGTGGGGGGATCCCGAGTGAGTGAGATCCGCTTCCTGCTCTACAGAATCATAGGATGTCTACTGTGCATGGTGGTGTTCAGTTAGAGGTTGGACTCAATGATCTTGGAGGTTTTTTCCAACCTAATTGACGATGTGATTCTGTGAAGCAATGGCTAGGAGTGTAGCTGAGGGGAAAGGAGAAGAAAAAAACCAAAAAGAATATTTTAAGAAACACTCTTTGAATAGGTGAACTTGGCTGCTAAAAGTGAGATGACAAAACTTCTTTCCCTTTTGTGTCTTATTTTACTCTCAGAAATTGGGGGTGCCAAGAGGATGGACCAGGCTCTGCTCAGCCGTGCCCAGCAATGGGACATGGGGCAATGGGAAGAAACTGCTGCACAGAAGTTCCACCTGAACGTGAGGAAGAACTTGGTTACTGTGCAGGTGACCATGCACTGGAACAGACTGTCCAGAGAGGCTGTGGAGTCCCCCTCACTGGAGATGTTCCAGAACCATCTGGATGCAATCCTGTGCCGTGTGCTCTGGGATGACCCTGCTTGAGCAGGAAGGTTGGACCAGATGACCCACTGTGGTCCCTTCCAACCCAAACCATTCTGGGATTCTGTGAGGGGAAATGCAAAAAGTTATGCCTGGGTGTGGTGGTGTAGGAAAAGGTGAAAAAACAACTAATAATTTTAAGAAACACTCTTTGAATAGATGAGTTTGGCTACTGGAGGTGAGATGACAAAATTTCTTCCCCCTTGCATGTTTAATTGTAGTCTCAAAACTTGTAACTCTGGCACACAATTCCTTTGAGGCCAGTTTCCTCTTCCTCCATGTAGAGTCCCGTGTTGGGTGAATGGGAACATCCTTTGGGTTAATAGTCGAGTATGTGGTTTTCTGAGTGCCATGACTGAGAGCAAAGTATAGGGCAGCAATTTTATTTTTAAAATGTGGACTTTATCCATGCTTTAAATTGCTGTAAAATTATTGCCTCTTATTAAAAAGTGGAGGCAATAATTTATACATCACCAAAGTGAAGTTAGAGAGTTTCCATGCCTAAAATGTGTGCTTCCCAGATAAAGTCAATGAAGAAGCTACTCATTATTTAGGAAGTGTTTGTGTGGGAGTGGGCCCAGTTCAAAAAGATGAAAGCCAGCTTGGAATAATGCAGAGGAAAACGTAAAACAAATCAGCAGGACAAGTAGTTATACAACCCTAAGTATAGGCTTGGTGCTTCAGGGAAACACAAGCTTCAAAAGAAATATTGTTGATTATTGATGCTAGGTTGTGGTCGTGGAAACAATTCTTCAAAATTAGATCAGAGACACCTCACTCCATTATTAGTTTCTCATCAGCAAGTAGCTGTGAAGTCCAAGTTGTTGATCCACTTTGAAAGAAAAGACCCAAAGGATTAGTAAGTTAGACTGGCTCTTCCTAATGGGTGAGGTTCAGACCTCAAAGGATTAACAGCCTGGCAAGGGCAAAGGCAGGTCAGTACTGTGTGGTGTGGGAGGAGACCATATATAATTTTGATTTAATCCTTTAAACATTTTTTGATATGGAAATATAGGTTTTTCCCCAACCTTTCATAACCAATTACAGGGAGAAAAAAAGTATGAAGAGTCCTAAAACCTGAGCTGCAGTAAACAAGGCAGAAGTTTCATGAGGCAATTTCTTTGCTTTAGTAGTTTAAAGAGCAGATTTTCTATTACAGTTAAGGTATGATGGATGCCAACCATAAAACTTTCTGTTTATCCAAGCAAAGAAGCATGATTCCATGTGGAACTACAGAGTTGGAATCAAAACACTGCTTGCATCAATCCAACCAGGACTGTGGCTTCTTTAACACAATTGTTATCATTACATTAATTTACCCATAGCTTTTCTAACACTGTTCTGACTTTAGACAGCATAGCACTGATTTAGCATCCTTCAGATATAGGAATGATATTTGGGAAGGCTCAGAGACCAATTTTGCATTTGGAGAAAGGAGGGCATGAGAAAGTGTAGTGCCTGCTCACAGCTGAGGGCAGGGCAAGCTGTACAAGATGCACTTTGGCATGTCCTACAGCAAAACACTGAGAATGTAAATAAATGTTTCCTAACAAAGTTATAGATGGAAACAAAACATTGTGGGTTTGGTTTTTTTTAATCTGGAACATATTTGAATTGGTTTATGCTTATCTTTGAAGAAGATGTGAAGACATTTCCCAAGGCTTTGCAGTTTGCAGAGCCACCAACTACAAATATCATTTATTAGGGCACCTCTTTTTTTTTTAACTTATGATCTTTGATAGCTCAGATTATCTCAAACACTGAACAGTAACAAGAATTATTTACTTTTAGAAGTTTGCTTGCATTGCACATGATATTTAATTTTCTGATCTCTGTTACAGGGTCCCCATGTGACCTGAGCCAGCTTCTGCAGAGCCACTCGTGTGAACCTCCCCTGTGCCCCCTCACACTTGTGAGCACCAGGTTTGCTCAGCTCTGCTGCTGCACCCTGCAGAAGCCAATCTCACCATCGCTGCAGGAGGCAGCTCGGGCTGGCACAGAGTGCTACAGAACCTCTGTAGGTTTGGTGACACTTGGAAACAATGGGACAGAGGTAACAGCTAAAGAACTCCTATTTATATTTCAGTTTTAGAAGTGGGAGGAAGTAATTCCAGAGACTCCAGGCTGAGGCTGCCTCTGACCCAGCATCCATCAGACTGCTCCTACCAAAGGAAGAAGTTTCTACCTCCCACCTGTGGTTCAGGCTCCCCTTAATGGTGGTAAATGACCTTGGTAAATGACCAAGCATTCCACCTAAAGTCATTTTGACATGACTGATCTTGAAGAGATTAGTGTCTGCCCTTCTTCTTCCCCTCAGGCGGAAGTTCTAGACTGCAATGAGGTCTCCCTTCAGTCTCCTCCAGGCTGAACAAAGTGACCTCAGCTGCTCCCCAGAGGGCTTCTCCTCTAGCACCTCCACCATCTCTGTAGCCTTCCTGTGATCATTCTCTCTAGATCCTTATATTGCGGTGCCCCAACTGCCCCCAGCACTCAAGGTGAGGCTGCCCCAGTGCAGAGCAGAGCAGGACAATCCCCTCCCTCACCCAGCTGGTGATGCTGGGCCTG
>JACBWW010000017.1:2487280-2651729 GCA_020086605.1 Lanius collurio
TGAGGGGAGCGGCGCTCCGTGAGGGGAGCGGCGCTCCGTGAGGGGAGCGGCGCTCCGTGAGGGGAGCGGCGCTCCGGGCCGGGCAGGGTCAGGGGGTGTGTGGGGGGATCCCGAGTGAGTGAGATCCCCTTCCTGCTCCACAGAATCATAGGATGTCTACTGTGCATGGTGGTGTTCAGTTAGAGGTTGGACTCAATGATCTTGGAGGTTTTTTCCAACCTAATTGACGATGTGATTCTGTGAAGCAATGGCTAGGAGTGTAGCTGAGGGGAAAGGAGAAGAAAAAAACTAAAAAGAATATTTTAAGAAACACTCTTTGAATAGGTGAACTTGGCTGCTAAAAGTGAGATGACAAAACTTCTTCCCCTTTTGTGTCTTATTTTACTCTCAGAAATTGGGGGTGCAAAGAGGATGGACCAGGCTCTGCTCAGCCGTGCCCAGCAATGGGACATGGGGCAATGGGAAGAAACTGTTGCACAGAAGTTCCACCTGAACGTGAGCAAGAACTTGGTTACTGTGCAGGTGACCATGCACTGGAACAGACTGTCCAGAGAGACTGTGGAGTCCCCCTCACTGGAGATATTCCAGAACCATCTGGATGCAATCCTGTGCCATGTGCTCTGGGATGACCCTGCTTGAGCAGGAAGGTTGGACCAGATGACCCACTGTGGTCCCTTCCAACCCAACCCATTCTGGGATTCTGTGAGGGGAAATGCAAAAAGTTATGCCTGGGTGTGGTGGTGTAGGAAAAGGTGAAAAAACAACTAATAATTTTAAGAAACACTCTTTGAATAGATGAGTTTGGCTGCTGGAGGTGAGATGACAAAATTTCTTCCCCCTTGCATGTTTAATTGTAGTCTCAAAACTTGTAACTCTGGCACACAATTCCTTTGAGGCCAGTTTCCTCTTCCTCCATGTAGAGTCCCGTGTTGGGTGAATGGGAACATCCTTTGGGTTATAGTCGAGTATGTGGTTTTCTGAGTGCCATGACTGAGAGCAAAGTATAGGGCAGCAATTTTATTTTTAAAATGTGGACTTTATCCATGCTTTAAATTGCTGTAAAATTATTGCCTCTTATTAAAAAGTGGAGGCAATAATTTATACATCACCAAAGTGAAGTTAGAGAGTTTCCATGCCTAAAATGTGTGCTTCCTAGATAAAGTCTATGAAGAAGCTACTCATTATTTAGGAAGTGTTTGTGTGGGAGTGGGGCCAGTTCAAAAAGATGAAAGCCAGCTTGGAATAATGCAGAGGAAAACGTAAAACAAATCAGCAGGACAAGTAGTAATACAACCCTAAGTATAGGCTTGGTGCTTCAGGGAAACACAAGCTTCAAAAGAAATATTGTTGATTATTGATGCTAGGTTGTGGTCGTGGAAACAATTCTTCAAAATTAGATCAGAGACACCTCACTCCATTATTACTTTCTCATCAGCAAGTAGCTGTGAAGTCCAAGTTGTTGATCCACTTTGAAAGAAAAGACTCAAAGGATTAGTAAGTTAGACTGGCTCTTCCTAATGGGTGAGGTTCAGACCTCAAAGGATTAACAGCCTGGCAAGGGGAAAGGCAGGTCAGTACTGTGTGGTGTGGGAGGAGACCATATAAAATTTTGATTTAATCCTTTAAACATTTTTTGATATGGAAATAAAGGTTTTTCCCCAACCTTTCATAACCGATTACAGGGAGAAAAAAAAGTATGAAGAGTCCTAAAACCTGAGCTGCAGTAAACAAGACAGAAGTTTCATGAGGCAATTTCTTTGCTTTGGTAGTTTAAAGAGCAGATTTTCTATTACAGTTAAGGTATGATGGATGCCAACCATAAAACTTTCTGTTTATCCAAGCAAAGAAGCATGATTCCATGTGGAACTACAGAGCTGGAATCAAAACACTGCTTGCATCAATCCAATCAGGACCATGGCTTCTTTAACACAATTGTTATCATTACATTAATTTACCCATAGCTTTTCTAACACTGTTCTGACTCTAGACAGCATAGCACTGATTTAGCACCTTCAGATATAGGAATGATATTTGGGAAGGCTCAGAGACCAATTTTGCATTTGGAGAAAGGAAGGCAGGAGAAGGTGTAGTGCCTGCTCACAGCTGAGGGCAGGGCAAGCTGTACAAGATGCACTTTGGCATGTCCTACAGCAAAAGACTGAGAATGTAAATAAATGTTTCCTAACAAAGTTATAGATGGAAACAAAACATTGTGTATTTTTTTTTTTAAATATGGAACATATTTGAATTGGTTTGTGCTTATCTTTGAAGAAGATGTGAAGACATTTCCCAAGGCTTTGCAGTTTGCAGACCCACCAACTACAAATATCATTTATTAGGGCACCTCTTTTTTTTTAACTTACGATCGTTGATAGCTCAGATTATCTCAAACACTGAACAGTAACAAGAATTATTTACTTTTAGAAGTTTGCTTGCATTGCACATGATATTTAATTTTCTGATCTCTGTTACAGGGTCCCCATGTGACCTGAGCCAGCTTCTGCAGAGACACTCGTGTGAACCTCCCCTGTGCCCCCTCACACTTGTGAGCACCAGGTTTGCTCAGCTCTGCTGCTGCACCCTGCAGAAGCCAATCTCACCATCGCTGCAGGAGGCAGCTCGGGCTGGCACAGAGTGCTACAGAACCTCTGTAGGTTTGGTGACACTTGGAAACAATGGGACAGAGGTAACAGCTAAAGAACTCCTATTTATACTTCAGTTTTAGAAGTGGGAGGAAGTAATTCCAGAGACTCCAGGCTGAGGCTGCCTCTGACCCAGCATCCATCAGACTGCTCCTACCAAAGGAAGAAGTTTCTACCTCCCACCTGTGGTTCAGGCTCCCCTTAATGGTGGTAAATGACCTTGGTAAATGACCAAGCATTCCACCTGAAGTCATCTTGACATGACTGATCTTGAAGACATTAGTGTCTGCCCTTCTTCTTCCCCTCAGGCAGAAGTTCTAGACTGCAATGCGGTCTCCCTTCAGTCTCCTCCAGGCTGAACAAAGTGACCTCACCTGCTCCCCAGAGGGCTTCTCCTCTAGAACCTCCACCATCTCTGTAGCCTTCCTGTGATCATTCTCTCTAGATCCTCATATTGCGGTGCCTAAAACTGCCCCCAGCACTCAAGGTGAGGCCACTCCAGTGCAGAGCAGAGCAGGACAATCCCCTCCCTCACCCAGCTGGTGATGCTGGGCCTGATGCCCCCAGGACACAGCTGGCCCTCCTGGCTGCCAGGGCACTGCTGGCTCACCTTCAACTTGCCACCAACCAGGGCCCTCAGGTCCCTTTCCACAGCTGCTCTCCAGCTTTTTGTTCCCCAGTCTCTCAGTACATCCAGGGCTGCCCCATCCCAGCTGCAGAATCCTGCACTTGCCCTTTGTTCAACTTCATATGGTTGGTGATTGCCCATTTCTCTATGATTTGTAAACAAATCTACAGTGTAAGTTACGAAGTTAGGTTGTCAGTAATGAGCATTTTCATCCTCTGAGTTCTGGGATATCTGCAAACATCTGCTTGCCTTCCATCTGAAAGATTAATTACAGGCTGTTAGCCCTGTCTCATCCCAATGCACTGCACAGTACACAACTTTATTGCCAGTTTGCAAAATTATTTATGTTTGAACAGCACAAAGCCAAAGCTTCATCTTTGGTTAATTTCACTGAGATGTCACTGTTCTTTAAATGTGCTCTTTCTTCACATAAACACAGTAATCAGCCACGCTGCACACAGCATTCATTGTTTTGAGTCATAAAGCAATGTCAATGCAATATTCAGTAATGAAAGCTAACTAAGAAATCGTGTTTAGAGTTGAAACCTATTGGAGGGCATTTGGTAAAACACAAGAACTACAGAAATGTAGACAGAATTCCCTTAAAACTGCTTGGGTATGGGTGCTGCTTATAGAGTAGGCACTGGTTCTTTCCTCTGCAGATCATCCAAATAAGCATCAGTTGGACTCAGCTGAGTTCAAATCCAGCAGCACATTCAATGGCATAGAGGAGCTTGCTTCGCATCAGATTCTCATCATAAAACTCAGGAAGCTTCAGCAAGTTCATGCAGGTACTGGCAGTAGGCAGCCTGTCTAAATCAGATCCTCCGTTGTGAATGCAAAATGCAGGATATAACTCCTGGAAAATGCAACCAAAACAAAAAACAACCACATATCAAAAAAAGGTATACAAGCCAAAATCTACCCTGTAGCAGCTGGCACACACTGCTATGAAGGAAATCACTAGATGAAAACCTGTCACATTGACAACACTCAAATAGCATTTCTTTCATTCCTCACAGCACCAAAACCACTCTTGAATTGTGTAGCATCTCCCTCTGCCTTGTACCAACAAGATCCACTAATTTGCAACACATAAAGCAGTTTATGTGATTCTAAGGAAAATATAATGATTTGTTATTGTTCATACAGTCTAGCATACAAATTTACAATGCTACAAAAACATACTATCAATGTGCATAGTGAGTATGAAATGATATAAACTTGTCAAACCCTGATTATTCTTCTGTTGTATTAACTACTGATCTCAAGAACACACTTTAAAGATATTTTGTACGTAATATTTCATTATTTTAATAATATTCCGTTCATCTTCTTCCAAGAAAAGAGTACAGTGAAAAATATATTTATTTGTTACCTCCAAAGCACCGCTTTTGCTGGCAAGAAAGTATTCATTTTATCAAATGCTTGCCTGAGGTAAAAAAGTTCTGATTTTAGAAACTGAAATAATATTCCAGTTACAAAGGCAAAAGGTCAGTGAGATTCTAAGGTAAATTATTGCTCAAATGGAGGCCTTAAAAGTATTCCACAGCTAAAATGTTGCATTTTTAGTGTTCCTTTCAAAATGCTAATTGAATTCCCCTACTCTAGCTTTAAAAAAGGAAAAATGGAGTTCTAAATTGAAATGTCATGCCAAGGGCACCATTTGTTGCATAATTAAATACTGTACAGCGGGAAACTGCAACCATTTGGAAGGGAAAAGTATCATCAATTTATTATGTGACCTGATTGGAACTTAACAATTTTCAACCACACTTTAATAATTTTTTTTTGTCTGTTAACAATCACATTTATTAAACTTATTAAACTTTAATTAGCTTTATTAAATGCTATTCTGAACCTTACTCTGGCAATGAAAGTTTAAAATTTTTAAATGATGCAAAGAAACACTATGTTATCTATAAACTGTGATCGTCAAGATATTTCCTAATCTTAAATCAACATGCACTAACTTGAAGAAAACATGCTAGTTCCTCAATATAAAATAACAGAAAATTTCAGAGCGAGAACCAGAAACTGTGTTTCTCTCAGAAAAATACACACACACACGAAAAGTGCAAACACCTTTTGAAGATGGTTTGTGTTCATGTCTCCCATCAACATAAAAATGTTCACACAGTTACTTAGCTGGTAATACTCAGCATTCCCGTGGCTTCACAGTCTGCACCTTCAAAGCTCCAAACAACACACCAGCAGGAATGTCTTCATAGCCCATGACAGTGCCAGTCACACACTGCCCCTCTGGGCAGGCACTTGCTGGCAAGCCCCTGGTTTGGGGGTAAATCCCAGGGAACAGGTCCTGCTGCAGCCACCCTGTGGTACTGCCCGAGGTCCCGCTCAGAGCTGCCCAGCAGAGCAGCCCTAACACCCCTTCAGCTGCTTTCCTCTGCCAACACTGCTGCATGGGGCTGACCATGCAAGCCTCGTGTTCAGTGAATTCATCTTTTAACTCACTGCTTTCGTGCTGAAAATTTGGTGCCTAATTTGCTTCTGTTTTTTTACTAGCCACGTATTTACAGTCAATTTGTGGCCCATCTCCCAAGTGGACACACAAACTTCAGCTTTCCACATTTAGCCTCTTTTGAATGTGTCACTGTCAGCCTTAGTATTTTTAGACTTTTGATTCACTTCCTCCATCTCTTCAAATGTCACACTGGCTACCTCAAAGCCGAGTACCTCTATCTGCACTTCTTCCTCTCTCCTTGTAATTAAAAGATGACAACAAATGGGAACTTCTGCTTAATTGGTTTCTCCAGTTGTTTCTCAATTCTCCCTTCCTCACATGACTGATGTGCACTGTTTTATATTGGTCTCATCCCAGAGTTTTCCAACTGCTCTTCCTGTTGTTCTGTAAAATCCCATTCATTGCTAGAACTGTACAGTGATAATCACATGGACTTGAGGAGTTTAGGAGAAATTCCTGATGACTTTTAAATAAGGAATCACATAAGCCAATCAACAAATACCCTAGACAGGATTCATGTGTTTCAAAAGCCATCTCCACTGTCTCCATATCCAAATCTATGGACACTCTTTACTATTAAAGGGGATCAACTTAGCATGTTTTGGGGAGTCTAAGACTCATTTCATCCTGAAGTTGACACACAAACAGTCAGACCAGTTACCAACTGAAAGTGCCAGTTCCAATCCTGGATGTCTATAAAAGGAGTGTAACTGAGCTATAGATTACAGATATTGAACATGGGGGATGTTGTCTATCCACATGGCAACACTACCACACAGCACTGAATGTTCCCACATTTTCAGGGAAATGACATGACTGGTTCTTAGCCAAAATTTTGCAGTCCAGTGAAATTCATTGGTAGAGTATCCCCACAACTTAGGTTCAAAACATCTTCACCTTGCCTTGGCCTCTCGTTAGTTTCATCAGCAGTACAGCAAATTTCTCTTCATACTTCCCTGTAAATAGCAATCTGGAGATGGCAGCTAAGTATTTTGCTACTAAGGGTAATGAGCTGTGACCAATAAGCAGATAAATGGGAATTAGAAGATACATTAGACAATGTATGTCCTCCTTCAAATGGCTAATTTAAAGGATCAAATTTAATAGCTGCTTTTATATACTAAATTCTCTTTTGCCTGACTTAGAAGACACAATGCTTAACTCAACCTGTTGCTTGAAACTGGTAGCAATTCTGCTTCTGCACAGTAACATGAAATGGCAGCAAGGACCTTCCACCACATGCAGAAGTGCTCTAATCACTGGGTTTGTAAGCTTATCAAACTTCACAGTTAAAATGGAAAGCAGCAGAACACTTCATTACATATTTTTAAACTGTACTTATGCATGCAAATACAAACACTGAAGCTGCTTCTGTAGTCACGGATGATTCTCAAATTGTATATTCCTAGACAAGAAAAACTTGAATCAACATCTGCAGCACTTCTTAAAGCTTGCCAGGATGTCAGAGGACATACCTTAAACCCCAGAAGAGGTGGTCGAGAGCAGCTCGTTACAAATTTGAGTAGTTTGCGTTTCTCTTCATCAGTGAAGCTTTCTACAACTCTCCAGAATATTTTAATTACAGGATGGTCTGCTGTGTAGCCACCTACAATGAGATTTAAATGATTTACAGCTAGAATATTTTTATGTAAGAAATAAATTCTTCAGAAAACCTAGCATCAATCTTGAAAAGTCTGTGGAAAATATTATAACCAGCAGGCTTGTATTGCTAGCTCCCAGTACCTGTAAGTCTCTGATCACTGCAATTTCTGTTTCATTGCTTACCTATGGCTACCATATCCCTCAGCTTCTTAAATGCAGTTCTCTTCACTGAATCCTATTTAAAATTATTTTTATTTAGTTTAGCATTTAGATATTAACTTTGGATTATTGCCTTTTCACTCCAAGAATGCACAAAATCTGCAAGACCCAGGATGTTACTGAATGAATCCACTTACCCTGAGGCAAGCCAAGATGTTAACTGATGATTTGGTAGCTACATTTTGATTACATCCATGATAAATGCAGGGGAGAAATTCTTACAAGCTAAAACTATGATCTTTCTCTTCAGACTGAAAAATGGTAAATATCTGAAAGTGGTGGTAGAAACTAGTATCCTAAAGTCATTTGAAGACTTATTTTCAGATCAACCACACATAGTCATCGACTAGCTTTAGTTAGAAAATAAACATCCTGGCTATAAACTTGCATTTAAGTGTGTGAATAAAATAAAACTGCTTATCTCAGTTTACCAGCATTTATAGAATTGGGTTGTAATTTTAGCCAATTTTCTGAAATTTAGTCCCATCTACCAAATTTGGCCAAAAGTAACAAGACTTTTTCTTAAAAGGTAGGTATTGTGGTTTGACACAGAAGTAAGTAAGTAAGAGATGATCTGAACTAAACCACTACACTAGGATAAAAAGCAAGTTCATTTATTCCCAAGTCAGTCATTACAGACTTTTTTACTTAAGCAAAATATGCTTACCTGAATAGTTTGTGAAAGATTTAAGGTCATCCAAACTAATAGGAACTTGTGCACCAGAAGTCAGAACCTGATGGCAAAGGATATTAGACCATTACCTTACAGGCAAAACTCAGCAATTATTTCTGTTTAGAGCCATTGTTTCTGCAGCTTTAAGGAGAAGTACCTGTATTTCCTGCTGATCAAACATCCGAAGCCACTCGAGGTTGACGACGTTGGCCAGCCCCTGACGGAAGGCCAGGCAGTGCTGCCGGATCTGTTTGTTCAGCCGGTAGTCGGCCACCAGGTGGATGTAGGCGATCCGGTTAGCGCTGGTGACGGGAATGTCCTTCCCACCCGGCTTCAGCTCAACCACCTACAAACACAGCAGTTCTCATCACCCTGATAAACAGCACTGCTGTGCTCCAGCCGCCAAATGGGGCTGCAAAACATTCTAGTAAGCCGTGTATCCATCTGAAGGTGACTAGAATACACTTGGGGATATTCACCTCAAAATAAGGTAAGATTACGAGGAGTTACCGAGATAGGGTTTTTTCTGGTTATGTGTAAGAGCACATTCTGTGCACCCAGAGCTGCCAATGCAGCTCATCATACAGGCCCATGGGTTATCACCAGAAAGCAGACTCAGAACAGTCAGAGCCCTTTGATAGGAGCTGTCTGTAACACCAAATTCACCAACACAAGTCAGACAAGAACTGAGGTGAAAATACCTTCCTTGGCAAGCTTGTCCCAGCTTCACTGCTAAGTACCCTGGAAGAGAAAGTAGCCTGCAAAAGCACAGAGCTCACACAGAACACTCTCCCTGCAGCTGGATTAGGGAAGCTGTGCTTACCTGGATGGGCTCTTCCCTAATAACTGTCTGCTGCTGGTGAATTCTGCAGGGTCACATTATGCTAAAAGCAATGTCCGCTGAGTCAAAATTCAGAGTATGACACAAGCCTGCTTTGCAGAATGCTCAGCATTCACAATTCATACTGTTGAAAATGTACTGTTGAATATGCTCAGTACATTCAATGAAAGTAAAAAAATCAACCAAACAAATCAAGCCCAAGTGTTGTTTTTCTACTGGGAAGCTCAAGTTGTGTCCTTCAGGTACACCTCAGCGTGGAAGAATTTTTAAAGAAAAACCTCAAAACTAAAGATACCGTAATTGCATTAAGATATAAACAAGAATCAAAGGTAGTTTTTACTGAAACACAATAGGCCTTCACATATTCTACTCTTTACTACATGAGGTTAATTTTGTTAAGCAGCAACCCAACTGGAAGGTATTACTAGAGTACTTAAGAGAAGAATTAAAAAAATCTGAAAAGCTGAGATACTGTCACCTTCTGAACTCTTTGCAAAACTATTTCTTTTTTTTTTCTACACTCAGGAGTCAGCAATTTTTTCATTTAAACCAACTGTGCACTTCAGTATGTAGTAATGATGACATCTTTAGAGCATAGAGAATTATACCCATGAATAGTTTCTTTTCTAACATGCTACCTAATATTGTGAGCTGTTCTTGTACTAAGCAAAACATGCAAAATGGTATGATTAAAAATTCACAGTGCTTTTGAGCATTCAGAGTTTTTCTTGATTCATAGCTCTTTAAGGCAAAAGAAACCATTAAGATCTGTGAATTCTGACCTCCCAGATAACACAGGCCAGAGGATTCTGTCTACAGATTCCTGTATTTAACTCAATAAATCCACAGATGAGTCAGAGCACATTTTTCAGAGACATACAATCCAGTGATGGAGTATCTACCACTTTGTTTGATAAGCTACCACAACCTGAATTAGAATAGATGTTAAAAATAAGTCTTAATTCCCACTTTAATTTTCAGCTGCAAGCTTCTGGCTTTTGTTAGCACCTACAGGAAAAAAACTCCTCAATACTCCACTATGTCTGTGTGGAGGTACTGATTATGCTTAAACCCTACTCCTGTAAGAATTAAGCAAGAGGAAGGTGTCAGTGTAGGTGACATCAGGTCACACCCTGTACACATCATTGTGCTCCCTTTGGGCAAGGCCCCTTCGACAAGAACCAGGGACACGAGACCCAGGAGGGCTCTCTCTGAGATCACCCATCTCAGAGCCTGGCAAAGGACACAGCCAGGGACCACTTCCAGAGGGTACAGGACTGTGCCTGGGGCCACTGACTGGCCTGAGGGTGAGAGTATTTTTACTGGTGAAGTTCACAAGGAGTATTAATAGAAGTATGGGACATGTTCCATACCACAGTGGAAACAGCTGATGAGAAGGGGCCCCTGCACTGCTGAGCTCTCTCCTCTGTGTTTCATCCCACTGTAGTAATTTTACTACTGCCACTGGAAAGTTAATCATCAGATTAATCCAGTTATTGACAAGAAACATTTTAATTTTCACTTCAAATTCAATGGGTAAAGTGTGTTCATACCCATTGTCCTTATTTCAATGCTGAAGAGCTTAACCAGCTCTTTCCTTCCTCCTCAAATATATCCATGAGCTATTACTTATGGGCAGCAACTTCATTAATCTTCCCATAGACTTTTACATGGAGCTAAAGACAGGGTTTTTTTATTTCCTCCTATAAAATACCTTTTACAAAGCCTAACAAGATAAGAAAGCTTTCTCTTACTTCTTAAATTCTTGTCCTCTGTAGCTTTACGAGATCAGAGCAACCAGTGATGTTCCACATGAACAGATCAATGTTGTGACCTCAACATTACTAATATTTTACTATCTTACAAACTTTCTTTACTTTTTTTGCAGAACTGCAGAATTCCTTGGGTTTTTGATACCAATATAATCCCTCTCTCTGAGGTATGGACACACTGCATTAGGCCATATGAAAGCATATTTGTATCACCTGACTCATCAAGCATCTCTTAAGAATATGGACACCAGCAATACCCTAATAGATATCACTCCATGTGCACACAGTAATTTCTGTAAGCTCAGTATTTACACCAGAAGATGCTTGAACTGACCTCCTTCCTAAAATAGCCAAAGGGAACTACTGGCAGTGTGTTCTACAAAACTGCTGTATTTTAAGATCATCCCAGCACTAGGTGAAATAAAATGTCTGACCTTCCCTGCAGGCCAGCAAACAGAAATCAGAACACAGATTAATTTACATTTGCATTGTAATAGCACTGGCTCAACAGTGCTCTAGGGATGTCAGGAAAGCTTTATTCATTCTATAATAAAAAGCTATTCTCTCCTCATAAAGTTCTTCCCGCAAAACAAAGGGGAAAAAAGGTGTTGTTCTCGTCCTGGCCACTACTTTTAGAAAACAGGACAAAGTATTTTGGTTTTAAATCCTATTATTCCTTTTATTTTTATATTTTTAAGTAGCAAATTTTGATTTCTGATCCAGAAGTGTTTCTGTAGCTCCCCTTCCTCCCCAGAGCCCTGCATTGCCACATATAAGGGTACAGCACTCAGTTAACTGCTTTTCCT
Organism: Lanius collurio; assembly: GCA_020086605.1. Lineage (NCBI taxonomy): Eukaryota > Metazoa > Chordata > Aves > Passeriformes > Laniidae > Lanius > Lanius collurio. The sequence continues at coordinate 2,498,949 of JACBWW010000017.1, forward strand.
GGGGTTTTCCAGAAACCTAGCTATCCGTTTTCAGAGTTTGTCAGTGTGAGGTTAATTTTTACCACTGTTTTGTCAAAGTATCATCCAACACCAAAACAAAAGAGATAACAGAGCACAAATAATAAATATATTATGTCAAAAAGGCTAAGAAGGATGTAAAACAGGAGACAAAAAACAGCAACACTTGGTAACCATAAAACTAAAGTAAAGGTTGATGCAGGCCACTTTTCAGTCATTCAGTGTTTTCATGGCACTAAAGGAACTATTCTAGAATTCTCACTTAATTCTAAAAGTCAGCAATGATTGTCGAAGAGCTCCTTTTCAAAAAAAGGAAACATAACATCACTTTTCTTCCCTATATGAAACCATCATAACACCACTTATTACATCTTAAACACTTCAGCAGCTTCATTTTTACTTTTGTCCATCCAGTTTTGGCCACTAGATGGGGCAAGACAATAACCCAGGTTCCCCGGGACAGGCCACTCGAGGAAACTACAGCCCTCCCTGTGTCATCACCTCAGCTTCTGTTTTGCCGATCTAATTTGAAACAAAACAAACAAAAAGCATTTTAACTTGGTTCGTAATCAAAATCGCATGTACTAAAAGGCAATCAAACCACAGACGTAATTTCAGTAAGTACTCAGACCGTTCAGACAAATTTGATTCCCTACTCGCAAGAGCATCTTCAAAATGAAGGGGAAACACCAAAAGGGGACAGAAAAGTCCCATGTGAAGACGTAAGACCTGTATCTTTTCACAGAATCACAGAACCTCCAGTGCAATTTCACAAAGCTATTAGAGATATTCAAGATTTCCTACAAGATGAGAATTTTTCCTCTTGCGCTCTGATCACTTTTGGTCACATCACCCCTACAGTTTTTTCCCCATTTTGAAAATAAGTCAATGAAGTTTTTTTTTCCTTTCTTTCTCTGTCACATGCCTTTCAGATGTTCAGGCAGGAGTTCCAGGTAGAAGGTTGCATATGAATGCCTAAGAATGCCTCTTCTCTAAGTGTTAGAGTCAGCCTGAGAAGGCTCAGCCTCAGCTTCATGACTAAGCTGCTGAAAAACCCCTAAAAAGATTTATCTAAGCCACCATAACCCATAAAGAGGTTGTCAAAACAGAAACTTTCAAAACTATTTTCAAGGCTTCAAAATTTTCCCCCAAAGAAATTTAAAGGCGAAGAACTCTGCTTTGGTGAATCAGCAGATTTTCAGTGACAGCAAATGGCATTCACACCTGCATAAAAGCCCAAGAAGGTGTCTCCCGACACCAAGTTCTCACTAGATGGGTTTCATAAAAACTGCTGCCCTCTACGTTACAGTGGATTCTCTGTGGATTTGTGCTTTTACACTTTTATTTATGGAATCTTCTGATCACACTCAACTTCTGATCCATGTACTCTCAAGCATCAGTGTTTGAGACTGACACTTTTGATCAGTTTCTGGAGTGCAGTATCCAACATTTCTGAAGGAAGAGGAATGTGTATTTGCATCTCCATCTGCCCCTGGAGAGCCACAGAACTCACCTTCCTCACTGAAAGAAGGGAAGGGACAAAGGTCTGAATAGGAAAGGTGTATTCTTGAATTTGTTAATCTTATTCTTACAGACCTTTCAGAACCATCTCATCCAAAAGATAAAAGGAAAACTTAAATCAATCTACAGAGCTGCTTGAAGGTACCTGTAACTACAGGCTGACCTCCTTTGAGACTTTGCTACTGAGCACCATTTTCTGCAGGAGACCCAAGAGCTGAAATGCAGGCTGGTATCACTGCATCAGATAGATCTTTATCAAAAGCTATTTGGGGTTGGAAGATAAGGTTGATGGCATAGCTCCCCTAATTAGCAGGTCTAATGTGCAAATTATTAAGTACCTTTTTCAACTTCTGGTGAATGCACTTTGACAATAGTTTAATGGGGTCTAAAAGCACATTACAGGATTGGAATCAATACACTGATAATAGAATTTCTACCTTCTACTACTGCCAGAGGCAATAGAGCCCCTTTTGAATGTGTCTTTCATTGCAGATAATGCTTTTGTGCCACAATTGGTGGATGGACACTGTCATGAGGACAGCTATTTACAATGATAGATTTATGATGCATTTATTGGGCACTAATTTATTAAACACTAAAGTGGCTGTTTAGCTGAAAACTACATATAATGTACATTCTACACAAGGAGTGCAAATTAAGCTCTTTCCCAAAGTGAATTTGCCTTACCTTGGCACAATCAATTAGTATGCAATGGTTACAAGTCAAAGAGCAGACAAAATGTATTTATCCATATGAGACTTATTAAGGCAATGAAATGAAGCATAAAAAGAGACTTGTTGCATTGAAAGGCAGAAGACAGTCACAAGAACCAATGGGCTCTGTTGAACTACACTAACATGCAGTAAGCCTCATAAAAAGATGGCTGATACTTCATGGGTAAAATGGTCTCTCTTCAAGTATAACAACAGCAAACCAGCATCAGAATATTTATTTTATTTTATTATATTTATTTACACTTCATCTAGTTACTCAGTAACTCATTAATATATTAAATATTGGTTCTGAAGTTATGCCAAACAATTACAAATCAGAAGTCTTGAAAAGCAGCCACAGCCCTCATTTTAGTTAGATACTAAACTGGGTTTGTGTTAGCTGTGACCAACAAAACTATTACTGTGAGTACAGTTAAATAAATGGTTTTAGAATTCAGACTTTCCTCCTCATTGCTGAAGATCCCAGGAAATATTGGAAACTGCCATTTTGTGTGCTTTGCACCAACCTCTGGGGGCTACAGACCTCAGTTCAGAAGCAGCCATGCAGAGCACAAGGTACCACACAGCAGCCACTCTAAGAATGTGCTTTGGGGTACATCTGTATCACATCTTTATCTCAAGTCTTTGACTGTTTTTCTAAAGACAGTGCAGGTCAGATGGTTTCATATAGGGAAGAAAACGACATATGACACATTTAATATTAAACATCACTTATATCAGGCAACTGTTGCCTCCCTCCTTTAGTATGTTTAGGAACCTCAAATCTGAGGGTACTATTTTAAAACTTAATGCAATCCAGATTTTAGGATCTTCCAAAATGACAGAAAATGGATCACAGAAGAGTGAGATAAAATCCAAGCCTGATGCAGAAGTCTTGTCCAGCAAACCTGCAGTGCCTTAAGCAGCAGCAGAGATTTCAAGCTACCAATTTCCAGGACAGGTTCCTGCACCCCAGTGGTGCTGCAGTGTTGGACACGTGCAGAGCCCTGGCTTCCCTGAGCAGCAAACCCCAGAGAACTGCTCACCCTCTTCTCGAGTCTCAGTTTCTTCCCCACAAGAGGAGGCTGAATTCAGATGCTGCTGCTCGTCACAATGTGGGCAGGTCTACTTTTTTTATCCAATTATATGCCCTAATCAATTATAAGTTTTAAATCCACAACTTTAAATACTCAAAAATGAATGACGAAGCACAACAAGAGACTTTACCTAGGAGGCCACCTGCATTAGCACACTAAGGCAGGCTTTAGAGTTCTAGTGACATTTATATTCTACTATGAGTGATCTTTAATACACACAGCAGAGCAAATAAAAGCTATAATCAAATTATATGGTGCAACTGCATTCAACTCAGACTTAAGGACCTAAGTAACTGCTTTTCAGAAGCACTGAACACCATTTACCCCCTCTGACTAATCTGGTGTCTCAATCCTCAAAAAAAAAAAGAGGTGGGAATATAAAAAAAAAAATTGTGTTGGGCAAACAACAGGGCTCTCTACTTTGAAAATTGCAGTTACAGGGACAATGCTTATCCCACAATAAAGGGTCTTTTTTATTATTATTATTTATAACCTCTCTGACTGTTAGCTGCAATTCTAAAACCAGGCAGTACTTCTATAGTTTACACATCATCTAAATTTGCAATTATTACAAGTGCAATAGAAGAAACAACATATTTTTGTTCAAGAAACATTCTGAGGCAATAGAGCTTTATACGTATGACTGTTCGAAAATCATCACTGCAGTTTACTACTTAAAAGATCAAACCTTTAAGTAACCATCAAAAGTTATTTTTTTTAAGTACACAGTTAGTTGCTCTCTGCTCCAGATATTGAGTCAGAATCCCAACTAATGGCTCACAGCACCTTTAACAGTTGTTTCCTATCACACTTAATTAAAAAATTAATTAGTAGGGATAGTAATGATTTGTCAGTCACAGATAAAAGAAAAAAAACATTTCAAAGCCATTCTTACCTGTGCTTCCCCCAGGTCATTATTTACCACGGTGAAGTTTAGTCCAAGTTCTTCCACATCCCCTTCATAGCTCTTGAGAAAAAGCAGATTTTTGTACATTTCTGGATCTAGTGAAGCTAAATGATGAATGTCAACATCAGCACTTGTCCCTAATAATTTTGAGAGGAAAAAACTAGCAAATGGCAGCTCCACCAACATATTTTCATAAAGAGCCTGAAAAATAAAGCAATTAAAAGTACATTAGATTTTATTGTTGCACATGCAGGAATTCTGAAGGCTATTGTCTATTTCTCAACTTTTGTGTAATTCCATCTTAATTTGGTGCCTGAGTAGGTTCTTCTGTCATGGAAATAGCTCAGATATTGCATAAATTTAAGAATATTCATCTAAAATTTGAAATGTGAATATTCTTGTGAAATACAAAGGTCCCAAATCTCACAAATTAATTATGTTGTGATTTAAAATGTAAGGTCATTGGTTATCTGTCATTCTTCTTCTTATCCAAATTGCACAGATTTTCAGGAAAAGCAAGATTTGCTAAAGGATAATGCAACTGCATAAAGAATGTCTTAAAAAAAAGTTAACATCTCTATTTCCATTAGCACCATCACAAGCAATATTAATCCATTCACATCAAACACTATGTGTAGAACTGTCACCCCCCTCATCTGCTTACAAATAACTCTGTAAAATCAGTACATTTTAAACCAATAAAAACTATCTCATGCATGTTACACAGATTCATTGCTGCTCATTTTTTGTGAATTCTACTGTACTAATGCCACAGGCAAAACATCCCCAAGCCAAGAGTTCACCAGTTCTGACTGTATTACAGGTCCAATCCTTTCTATGTCTGACATTGCTACAGATGTCAAAAAATTACTGAACCAAACATGAACCTGACCCAAATCTGCAGCACTCATGAAAGATGTGTTTTGACTGCAAACTCAAATTATCCTCAAGAATTTGCAAACTCCAGCAATACCATTCTACACTGATCTACTGTATGAGCACATTTCCACATAATGCAAAATATCTCTGCATTATTTTTCATAAAGTCAGTAACAACTTCTTGATTGGAAGGAAAAAGCACTTATGGGAGCTCTCCAAAGAACAAGCGGTGGAAACTTCAGAGTGATTCTGAATAAAAGACCACTGCTTTAAAAAGTCCCATTCCTAGCACTTGCTGCCTTTCTCGTTGTCCAGTCTGTTTGCCACATCAGAATTTCTCTGCTAATGACAACCAAATCTTTACAGACCATCAGTATCACTGCCAGGCTGATCAGAAAAGGCATCACCAATGTAACATCACTGTAACATCTTTGTTTGCTTTTAACTCTCCAAAAGCAGTGTTTTGACATTACTTAATTCCTCCATAATCTGCTGGAAACTCAGAAAAGGAATCACACTGAGGGGGATAAAAAGAAGAATAAAGGTAGCTCTAAACCACTCAATGATATTCCAACAAAGACGTTAAGAAAAATATACACAATTCCTTAAACTTTTGAAAGAACATTCTTCTATGAGGTGAGTTAGACCTTGCAAAAAAACCTGAGAATAACGAGTTCAAAGCCAAAGGGTGCATTATATTTAGAGCCATATGATTTATTCAAGGTGTAGAAGTCAAAATCCTCATTTGTATAGTTGACTTTAAAAGCAAACTAGAGGGATAAATCATTAATTTGCAATGTATAAGGTCAGTGTTTGCTGTTCCTGCATTAGTAACAATAAAGCTATTGTAATTCCTTAAATATATCAAAGCTACCCGAATTTAAAATGGAATTCCATCTATGACTCATAAAATGTAAATGCAGAGGTGTAATTTTTTACACAAGGCAGGTTTAAGCCTTTAGAGCATTTAATATACAAGGACTAATAAATGATAGCACTAAAAACTATGATCACATCAGCTAAATGGATTATAAATTAAATTTCCATAATGTATGCAACTGAAATACAAATGTAGACATAAATCAAGGTATTTTCTAAACACAGGTTAATTACACAAATTCAAAACCTGTCTATTTTTTATGCAAAATAATCCACTTAGCATTTTTCAAACTGGTCTTAAGTCTTCACCACTTGCAACACTTGATCCTAGAAGCCTATCAATAATTCCTTGTCAGGAAAAAACAGCAATAGGTATATTGAAGAAACTTGTATGTTATTTTTCAAGTGTCTGTCTTTTATGAGTGTTTATTGCTAGAAATTGTGCCAAAATGATTTGAAATAAAAAGGATTAATTATGGTAGAAGCTTTTTAATATAAGTGAGTGCAGCTGCAATGCAATTAATGCAAATTGTGATGCTATCAGGAAAATAAATGTGAACAACATCACTGGCTATTTCTGTTTGCTGCCAAATAACTTCAGTAATTTACTACATTAAGAATCAATAAAAAAATAATGCATTTCAAATGCATCACTATTAATCTTCAGGTAGTTCCAAAGTGAACATTTATAACTTCATCTAAAAACTATATAAAGCATTTTTAAATAAACTAAATTGTGCAACTTGAGAGTAACTTTAATTACTTCTTCTCTTAGCTAAGTGATTGCAATATTCAAAACAAAGTTTTTTTGGAAAGAAGACAAACAGTAGTGTTTTAATTAGTTTGAAAGTCAAGCTATCCTAATAAGTTTAATAAAGAATGCACTAAAACTCTGGTGAATAAAGTCATTATAAACTGTGGGTTTGTTTCAAAGAGGTGAATTCCACCATTACAGCCCCAGCACTGTGCAGAGATGCTGAGAAATGCTGTGTACAACATGACTAAATAAACTGAAACTTTATTTTCTGGATTCCATCTAACTTTTCTGTTTTTCAGTCAGCACGAACTGATCGAACTACCTGTTGTTGCTGAAAACTGTGATTCCACACATTCCTGCTGGGGTGATGGACTCAATCACCTGCTGATTCCCTTGGGTTTGCTTGCAAGTAGAGCAACTGGACTGCAGAGGCCTGCAGGGTCATTACAACCTGAATAAAGTTCAAAATTTGCAGATTATTTGTGTTGTGCTCTGTTTAGGCTGTTGGATTTGGGGTTTGTAGGGTGGGTGTTGGTGGCCACAGCACAGACACAGCACAGCACTGAAGTGTCCTTCAAATCAGAGTAAGATCCAGCTCACAGTCATGGCTGAAACTGGGTGGGAATAGCAGGACCATTTGTTTCTCCAGGAGCACCACCTTTGAGCTGCCACCTGCCCATGGAAGCCCAGCCTGATGGGGATTTTTCTAACTAAAGCTAATCTAATGGCCAAGAGGGAGACTTCCCTCCTTCCTTCTTTTTCCATACTGAACTACCTCAGGGAGCTCTAAGTTACCCTATTTTAAGCTTAGTTTTTTGGCCTGTTTGAACCCTCTGAACTGGCTTTTTGCAACATCAACAGAAGGGAGGCAGGAGCCCAGCATCAGTGACAGGCAAGGGAAGGGGGATCACCTCTTAGAGAGGAAATCAGCTGTCAGATTCATCAGCTGCAGTAGGAAGCTGCATCATTAAAGTGTGCTTATGTATGTACTTTAATACAATATAAGGTCATGCTGTCCACACAGAGCTTGTCCTCATTCTTCCCCTCACAGCCAACAAGCAACAACACTGATGGAGGAAACTGGCTTGATCTTGGACAGAGATGTCTACTTCTGTTTGGCTAAGTCAGAGCTTCTTGTTCCTACACTGCTCCAGGAGATCAAAGCCAGCAACAAGTTTAACCAATATACATTTTAAAACTAATCCCTTCTCAAACTTCAAGTACTCTCACCCTTTGGCGAGTTTCCTTTAACTCTGCAGTAACCACCAATGGGACCAATCCCTTTCTACAATGACTTATGACAGTTCCCATTCCCAGCTTTCCTATCCGAGCTCCTGACTCCATTGTCTCTACCCTGCAGTCCATAAACTGCAGCAGGCCTACACAAGGCAAAAAATCCAGATGGGAAGTCATGAAAGGAGCAATTGGTGGTCACATATGGCATCAGACTTCTATTTTCCAACGTTCAGATGTGGGGGACAACACAACCTCAAGAGAGCCTACACAGCTCTGCCTCCTTGAAAGGCTGTGATTTTAACACTCCAGTTGGACAGAAGTGCAATTTGCAGGTACAAACTTGGGACAAGAAGCTGGTCTGAAGCAGAGACAGTGATGTTCACATCAAGGGCAATCCCACAAGCACTGTAATGTTCACAGGGTGACACATTCCCAAGTAGCTAAAAGGTTATGTCTGCTGAAAAGGCCAAGCTGGATTTCCCAGCACTATTTCAAACTCTTGTAGGCTAGGGATGCTCTTTAGGCAAAGCTGACATCTCTAAATATCAAAAAAAAAGTAGCTTAAATGCTTCTGAAATGACTAAAATAAAATTTCTATTTCAGTAACAAATTATTTTTAATACTCCCCAACCCTTCTCCCAATTATGTCAACCCTTTTCTATTTTCTGAAGAGATGGCTAAAATACAGGTTTTTTTCTGGTTAAAAGGCCAAGAACAATTGTTTCACTATGGAAAAAGTAGTATTCAGTAAAAGGAACTTTACACACCTCTCTCCCCCCATGTATGAATGCCTCCAGAACATACCAGAATATTAATAACAACCAAAATAACAGAATGCCTACTGTGGTATATAGGTTTGCACTCCACATGCAGCCTTCAGTCTTCTGTTCCTCTTTTAAATAATCTCAGCTACCTGTGATTACAGTATAGTTCCACTGTAATTGACTGCAACAGGGACTGGCCTTTACTCAGTTCAGTGACACAGACCACAATGTGGGCATTTGAAGTGATGAAAAATATGACGTTCAGACACTTAATGAATATACTGAATGCACTCACTAAACATCTGTAATGTGGAGGAACAAGAAGTAGTTTTTTAGGGCAAGCACCTTAGGCATGCAGTTGGTAGAGGTAACCTATTATGGGAGAAGGACCTGGGCTGGAAGGACAGCTGTACACAGTGACAAAGGCAGAAATGACAGCTCTCTGGGTAGCACTTTTCTTATTTCAGCAAAATAATAATGAGGCCTGACGGGGACTATAGGTGGTAACCACCATGATACCCTTTAAGTACTACATAGTCACACAAGGTATTGTTCAGGTACGATCCCAAGATTTAGGGAATTGCTCTTCAGAAAGAAAAGATTTCACACCATGTTTTAAATTTGGACAAAGTGTAAGATATTAGAGTAATTTCAGCCAAATGAGCTATACATAGTAGAGGTTACACTACAACGTGCTGAATTAGGTTCAAATTGTGTAAACAAATTCACAGATGAATTAATTAAACCTCTCTCCCTGTGAGGCAGCTTTAGGGCCTTTACTTACATTTTCAGGTCTTCAGCTAATTCTCTCATTTATTATTTCAACTAAAATCTCTCTTAAGAAAAACAGTCCATCATTGCTTCTACTTTTCATTAATCCTTTACAACCCAGAAGCGTATTTTAAAGCATAAACAATGCTAAAGTCACATCCCTAGAAAGATGCACGGCTTTTGGGATAAGGCAGTAAATGACTGGGCTTAAATTCAGTTATTTCTATAATCAGCCCCCAAGACCATAACCCTTTCTATTTCAGTAATTTTAAACAGTTACTATTAAATAATACTTAGCACTTACAGAGTGCAATAGATCTTCAAAGCTGTACAGAACCATTAATAAAAATGATCGAAAAACAGCAAAAGCATTAGAACTTCCTTCTACCTTATTATTTATATCCTAGAAATATCACACTCACAAAGCCTTTGGGGGCAGCAAAGCCTTTTCAACCCTAATGAAAAAGATTAAACTAAAATTTTAAGTTAAATTAAAATTAGCATGTACTTGCATTTTTGAAACATTTTTAGAGCTAACATTTAGTAATCTCTAGATAAAATAATTTCTTAAAGATATGCTTAATAATGTGCTTTAAAGTGAGCATGTCCCAAATGATATTGCTTCTAACACCAATAAAGTAAAATAAAATAAAATTCTCTCAGGTGTGTGTCAGAATGTGATGTGTCCTGTTACCTGGGAGCACCAAGTCACTGTTTCCAAGCCTCTGAGCAGTAGTAGAAGGCTAGATGCATTTGTATCACCACAGTAATGGAAAATCTGGTGCATTATTTTCCCTGTATTACTGTGAAAATTCATAGCTTGCCTTTGTTCTGCCTTCTAAGAGAACAGGAGTCCAAAATTCCACAGCTTGATGCCTGGAATTAGGCTTCTGCGAGCTTTATCAATAGTCCCTCCTAGTATCATCAGATTTTAATTTTTTTTTTTTTTTTTTTTTTTTGAAAAAGCCTTTTGTGAATTGGTTTAACTTCAGATTTCCCACTCAGTAGGAATTTGAAAGTCAGTAAGTACTTATAGAAGTTTCAGATATTTGGGGTGGCAAGACTGAGGCATGAAGGACCTGCCTGTCACAGGTGCTGCAGTCAGTGCAAATCCCTGATATGGATTGCAGAGGTTTGGCAGCACAGACCAAACTCCTACCTCATCAACACAGGGCCAAAAAATGTAAGGATCCATTCCCAAAGACTTCATTGGATCATATCAAGTGTAATGACCTTGAGTCAATTTTTAATTTAAAAATGGAAAGTCATGATAGTATTTTTATTCCAAGAACTAAGAACGTATTTAGTTTAATAACAATTATGTTTATTACCAAAACAGAGTGCTTCAGAATTGCCAGCACTTGCAAACAACTACCATTTCGTAAGTTTGACAGTTTCTTTCTCATTTAATATGAACAGTTATCTCACTAACTTATGCCATAAATTGCTATCAATGTCATTTAGGGGTTTTGAGGGATGAGAGAAGAAACATTATAGATACCTGTGGATGTACTGGGTAACTGATAGTTACCATTCATTACTGAAGTTCCAGTAAAGGCTTAATAGATTTTTCTTGTCTCAAATTTAAACATAATTTAGGAAGAACTGAGGATAAAAGGAAAACTTCTCCTCCTTATTAAAGTTTACTCTTCTGACATAAAATAAACACTTACTACTGTGTAACTAACCTCTGGATACGCTTCTAAGATAAATCTGTATTTTAATAGCAGTGAAACTAGTAATTTTTAAAGTTCAAACAGAATTAAGAATTTCAGTAAATATTCCAAACCTAATTGATTGAAATAGATGTAGGTGTTCACAGCTGTGAAAAAGGATCAGGATACCATTACCACACACTCTAACTGTTTATTTATTCCCTGTCTAGGAACCTGATTTAGAGGCAATAAAATGCAATCAGTACACAAACCAGAAGCAGGAATCATCTGCTAATGGAACTTTTAATTGAAGAGTGACCACTGACATGAGGTAATTCTTTCCATGCAGAACTCCTTGCAGAGACCTCTATGCACTTTATCACGGTAAACAATCACTAACATATGCATTAAAGAAAATTTAAATACATTATGACCCAATAAATATCACAATCCATCAATAAACACTTTTCCTTCCTAAAGATTTAAAATACCACATTTCAGTAGTCTTTTAGTGCTAGACATATATTTACAAGGTTACTACTAACATAGCTATTTGTAATCAAAAGATAATTGGTTTTGTTAAATGCACCAGTACACAAAGGAATTGTCAAGCTGAACAACTGTCAGAAAATAGATTCAGATTAGTTTACGTCTGCATTCATAAATCATGAAATAACTTCCATAAGGTATCAATTCTGCTCTCTTAGGATTGTGTTTCCACACTGTAAGTGTATAATTAAAGGACCATGCCACTTCCCATGGTAAATTCCTGTTTTGATTCCATATCAGATGATTCAAGATTTTCTGAGACAAATGATCATCAGCTAACTTGCTTTTAAGCAAAATGCTGCATCTACAAAATCATGTGCAAAGTAACTGAAATTAACAGAACAAAGAGTTTGTACCAATCACCTCCTCTTTGCATCAGTGCCACCAATCCCACACCTACCTTCCCAGGTACTAGCAGCATCAATCATGGCTGCAGCACAAATCAATTAAGGGTGTACTGACTTAATCCAAGCCACAGCAGATCTAATTAAGTAGCCAATAAGAAAAGGGAAAGGGCAGCCTAAAAATCAGAAGGATAAAACCCCCACCCTTTTAACAGGCAGAGTGGCAATGCAATGCTTGACACACCATCCTACCAAATAATCAAGTATACAAAACTCAGTTCTCATTGTAGAGTTCTCTTGCTTTGTTTTCTCTCTACAAGCTTTTGGTGCACAAATGACACTCATGTAGGTTATCAGAAACATTTCCTTGAATGTTTTAACTCCATACATGCAGCTAGTTTATAATTTAAGAGTTTAGGATTTGATACAGGTCCTGTTGTGAGAAGACTCCTCTAATTCCATACTTAGATAAAGCTCAAGCATGATAAAGAACTACTTTGTGTTTCTGCAGAATGGATTCTACAGACACTGCTCATCTTAGAACTGCACCTTCCAGACAGGCACAGTATCTCACACAACAAATGATCTCTCACAGCTCTGTTCAAAGTTACAAGCAGTAGCCATAAAGCACACTACTCTCTAAGGTACAGAAAAACAACCTAATCAATAATTAGGTCCCACATTTACTTGCAGTGTAATAAAATCTGTATTTGATCTACTATTACTCTTGTAAAGATTCTTTTTACCTAAGGACTTATTTTGTAACTCTTTTTTTCAATTATATGTATTTAACAACACTTAGATATGTGCAAAGAACAGTCTGTTAGCTCTTAAATCTGTAAACTACAAAAACTCATAGGAAAATAAACAACTTTGACTTTCATCAATATAATATCCACAAGTCCACGCAAATTACTGACCTCCTACATACCATTAAATATTAATGATCAAAGAACTAAACCTAGATTGTATCCACCATGAAAATAATGCTAAAATTTAAAATGAACACGTTAGATTTTCTCAGTTCTTGCTGCTGCTTCTATGAAAGTTCTTTATCTGGTTCCACAAAGGAAGGACTCAGTTCAAAACAACAAAAAGACATTTTCTTTTCCATATTGCTTTCCCAATAATTTAAGACAAAAGTTGGGTTTTGGCAAAACAAATCTAAATCTTTTCAGAAAACTTTAGTGTCTTCCAAGGACTGCAGGTTCTATTGCTTAGAAAAGTGGACTTAATATTGTATTTCAAAAATAGATGTTCTTCAGCAACATGAATGTATGACTCACAAGTGCTGTTTAATATTCTGGAATAAGAGAGGTGAAGATGGTAGAATTCAGTAAATTCAAAGACACTGAGTGTACTGTACAAAAATCTCTAGTGACAGTCACTCTGTTTAATATGCAAAGACAGTCACTGCAAAACAAAATAAATGCAAGAACTAGCAGGTTTATGTCAAAAGGGAAGAAGAGGAAACCATAAAAATTATCATACTAATCTATCTATGGATTTCCTGCCATATTCTTAAACTAATGCTGATACTTCATGAAATTTAAGTAAATTATCCTAAGAATTAGCAGCTTGATGTCAAAGAATTCCAAATGCAAATAATGTCCTTTTCCACAACATCTGTCACAGTAACATCACTGAATAAATGCAAATGTAAACTGGAAATGGAGAAATATGGCATATACTAGACCAAGTCTAGGTCAGAACACAGTGAAGTTCAGATTTGAGTTCTCCATCACTGTTCTACCAAGCCCTGTTTCTGCTAAAATGGTTAAGGAGTGTTTCCCTCTTTTCAGGTTTGGAGCAGACCACTCAAGAATCAGCATGGAGAAAATCCTCATTTAATATTCTCAGGTGTTGCTTCTGAATTTCCTTGCTTTGTTGCTTCTTGGCAGACTGTCAAAAAAGCACCTTTTGTGTTCTCCTGAGCCAATTCCACTACACTGCCAAACCTGCAGCAGGACAGTCTGCACAGGTTAGTGCAGCCAGAACAGCAATGACTGCATGTGGAAAGGAAGTGCCCACCCTCAGCCCAAAACCACCTACTGAGAGAGCAAAAGGATCACAGCACCCAGACCAGCCATCTTTCTGGGACACCCCATGAGACAAGACCACTTTACTTGCCAGAGAGGACAACAGAGAGGATTTGGGGTCAGAGCTCCTCTACCTGAACGTTCCTGACAGCCCAGAACACCCTTGGCTCTCAAGCAAGGCCTGGGACTCAGAGAGCCCCAGCTGAGCTTGCAGTGGGCAACACCCAGAGGGTTCAAGTTTCCAGCCCCTCGGGCAATGGCAGTCTCTTACCAAAGGTGTGCCCGGCAAGCTGAGCTTTAACTTCTGAGGAGGAGAAAGGAAAATGCTTGAAAGGCACCAGTGCTAAGGTAATATTTACATTTCAGAGTAAAGTCACTGACAGTTGAAAAATGTAAACTTTGAAGTGTTTGAGTAGCTGCTGTTTAAGCAAACTCATTTCTATTTTTTTTTAAAAGGATGATTTCAGACAACATGCAATTATATGATCACTTAGTATTATTTCTACAAGACCTTTTACTCATCCAGTGACTATAAAATTTGCATGAACAAGCTATGCATTTTGTACACAGATTTTCATTTCTTCATTAACTAGAAAAATACACCCCAAAGTCAGTAATTTATCCAGTATTAAAATTATTTATATTTTCAGATACACCATTTTTCAAGATAAGCTTTAAACTTATAGATGTTTCTGCTTCTGAACTGACCAATTAACAAAGAAGATGCCAAGCTGTTAGAAACTTCCTGATGAGAAGAAAAACTCTATTAGGTGCAACTTTATGGTGCTGAAAGTTAAATGCATTTGGTATTAATATGAAGTGGTTACCAAGAGACAGAGGATTTCTATAAATTATTATATTTTAATGTATTTGTTTTCTGATAACATTGAAGCTTCTTACGTGAGAGTTTTTGGTGGCAGCACTCTTTACATACTGGTTTCCACAAATAAGAAATTGCTGTGGATGCCTGATTGCTTCCTTTGGTTTATATCATTTTGTTTGCAAAGGGGCTTTTAATAATCCACTATTGCTGTCAAATAGCCCTGTGCAAAGCATAAAATGGACACATTTTTGAAAACGGATGAGTGGGTATTCAATAACCTAACCAAAATCACAATACTGGCAGGTTTTGAATAGTATGGTCGTGCCTTATCTTTCTATTTAATTCATCAAGTCTCTAAATACGCTACTAAAAAGGTGTCTGTGCACCTGGGCAGGGGTAATTATTAAGTAGCACTGTCAATTCTTACCTTGTCTAAACATACTGCAAATCCAAAAACAATTTATGCTTTCAGAATGTTAAGTAATAGATTCTCTGATTTTAAAAAGACAAAAGTAAAACTCCACTTGTAGCACTCTGTGAGATAGAACACATTTTGCAACTTCTGTCTCTCTGCTAAGATTTGAAATTCAATTACAGAAGGCGATGTGTTGTTTTGACAGAGGAAACTAAAGACTCAAAATTACAATCTTTTTTTAAAAAATAATGTTTCAAACTTCCCCTAACAGTTGAGCCCTGCCTCCTTCCTAGATATATACAACACATTTTTGTGGTGAAGTAACTTCCTTAACAATACCACAAGTATTTGCTTTCCCTCTCCAAAAATCTATACATGCAGAAAGAAAATGAGGCTTGGATATGTAGTATCAGACACAATTACAAACTATTGCATTAGTACTGAATCCACTTCCACTCTTTGAATGTGAGAACACCACTCAAAGATTATTTATTGAAATGGCCCGATTTGTAATTTCCATTCGCTAAGAAGTTTGGCTATGGCAGTAGCCAGGACCCATTAGCAGGAGATTTGCTTACAAAGAGGCAGTTTTACCTAAATCAGTTGACTGGTAACTCCCAAGCACAGCACTGTTTCAACAACTCAAGTTTGCCAACAACATCCCTTGAAACTGCTTCCAGCTACACTACAAAGACATCCAACTGAACTTCAAATCTCACTGCAAGGCAGCAAGATTTTAGCCTCCAAAATACTTCAGGCAGTTAAATGAGACTTTTACATCTTAAATACCTTCAGTATTAGACAGCTAAGTAGCAATTAATACTTTTTTCTTTCTGAAACGGAATTTGTATTCCAAACTTTGTTTCATAATTATTAGCTTTATAAAAATTATTTCAAGTGCTTAGAATGAAATAGCCTCAGTATTAAACCTGATCATAAAAGAAAATTGAATGTAATTAATGTTTGTAATGGTTTCTCTCTTTTTTCTTCCCCCTTCATTTTTCATCTAGCTCAACAAGCCTTTGAACATTCATATCACCAAATTATTACACATTAAAACTCAAGAAATATGTAAAATGTACAGAATACGTGAAAATTAATTTGCACGTGGCTCTTAAGTATGGTAAATGCTGATGGCAAATTTTACATGCTGACCAGAATTGTATACCTCATATAACTAAAAACTGTTTAAAACATTCATTTCATATATTCCAAATGATGGAAATGTAACTGCAGTCATATTCCAAAATAGCTTCAGGTTGAAAATCACAACAAGCAGAGCAGGTCTAGTGGCTTCAATCAACCTTAAGCACGAGGATATACAGAGAACCAAACATGCAAACTTTGCTCAACTGTCAGTCAGGATATCACAAATTTCCTGAACATCCCAAGCACACAATTTATTAAAATCAACCAGAAATTTCGCTGATCTGTAGTAAAAACATTCAGACCCAACATTGGAAAGTTATTTCCTCTCAAGCCTAGAAAAATCTTTTCTTTTTCCCACCTACTCCTTCTAATTAGAAAAAAACCATAACTGAATGATTTCAGCCCTGCTGTAGCTTTCTATTACCCAACACCATTTTTACCTTTCCAAGCATTCTTCCAAGGAAGTAGTAATGTCGTGCGTACGAGTCTCCAACGAGCATCTGTGCAGCAGGATTAGGGTAAAGCAGTCCCTCATTGGTGGTCTTAAAAAACCCCTGGTTAGGGTTAAATCCTGATTTGAGAAGTTCATTCAGAAATTCTCTGAAAATTCCACCACCATCAATCCCAGCTTCATCAAGACCATGTGCATTAAGCAAGTGAACACGAATACGCTTTTTTAGGTCAGGTTCTGCAGAGAAAGGAGAGAGACAAACTCAAATGCAACTGTCTGCATCAATTTTGTATTGATAAAACCACATGTAACTACACACAAAACTATATATGCTACAATAAAAATTGACCTAGTAAACAGTAGCAAAACTTTTATTACTGGCTTGATTTTGGAATATTCCGTTTGTGAAACACTCACTTTGTAGAAAAGGTCTTGTTTTAAGAGTCATCCAAAAAAGAACTGGAAAAGACCATAGGTAGGGGAAGAAAAAAAAATCCTACAAAATATTTAAAAGAGACCCAAGAATAACTTGAAAATTGCTTATACAAAATACTGTTGAGTGCAAGATTCACACAAATTCACATGAACATGTGATTTAACTCAATGCAGTAAAATTTATAGTGCTACATCCAATTATTAAAAAGAGCCCTGCACTATTATCATCCTGTTCAGTCCATATGTATTTGTCAGCAAAGATTACCAAAGCAGATAGTATCTCATGAACTACATTGAAAAATATACAAATTACAATTACTTGCATGAGCAAATGGGAGAAAAGCACCGTAAAAGTAGGTTGTAAAGAGATCATTTAGACTGCAATAATCAGAAAGAATCTGGGTGGTAATTATTTCTGTAAAAACAAGGAAATTTAATTTTTAAGAACTTTCACATCTCAGAGCTGATACACCCACAGCATACCAGTCAAACAAGCAAGTATGTAACTACATGGTAAGAACAATAAAGTTTTATTAACAAGCTAATAACTTAACTGTAAACCTACCATTCTCAGGAGAAAGCTTATCATAAGCATCTTCATAAATGTAATTTCTTCTAATAGTGACATTAATTCCATCCAAAAATGGCCCATCTCCTTGAACTTCTTGTTTATCAGCATAGATCAGTCTTTGAAAAATCTATTAAAATGAGTGAAAAGAGCAACATGTCATTGTGCAGATCTAAATGTTCAATGAGAGATGGTTATTCACTACTGCTACTGTCCTTTGAGCTGCTTCTGGCCCTCACTTTCAAGTGACCTTTCTTCTCTCTCATAGAGCTGCAGAAACTTAACACAGACCCATGACCCAGGCAAGGGGAAGAGAGGGACAAAATGCAAAGAACTTTTCTGTGCTAAGGTATCAATCATCCTCAGTTCTTTCTACATAAAGAGGGACATCTACAGACATTGTGCTAGTGATTCCAGTTTCCTCTACCTAACTTTCAGAGTTCTGAAATGCAAAGTATTCAAAAATAAAGGAAAAACAGTCCTATGAGTATTCTGCACACAGAGGTTATCCTCAATACTGGCAAATAATTTTTTGTTGCTGTTTGCAATGCTCAGGAACATTCTCAGCAATAAGAAAAGAGATACCAGTTCCCCTTGCACAAGTGAACAAATGATTCGGATAAAATAAAATCATGGATATTACTGCCATATTAAAAAAAAAAAAGCATCATACCAATTAAAAACACATCTGCCAGGTGAAGTACAAATTGACCTTCTCATTGTCCCTTTTCAAGTCTTCACAACAGGAACCTGTTCACCTGAAGAGGAACTGTAGCTACCTGTGCTTCTATGCCAAGATGTAGCATGGGAGCAGGTTGCCTCATGTATAATAATATTCCCTCTATCCAGGGAGTGTATGTTTACTATATTCTCTCTTGCCATCATTCCCTGTTTTCCTATTTAATAAATAGTCTAGTACATTTTCCAAGGGATATAATCTCCCAGAAATATGTCAGACCATGTTTTTCAGTAAGAGTCTGCAGGAATTTTAAAAAAAACAACAAATTCACCATGAAAGAGGAAATCTGACCACAGTAGACAAAGCTAGAGTAAGGTCTCAAATCTACTGTTTTTATGGGCAAATGTTCCTAGTGGAGATGCTTTCCAACCAGGAAGATTATAGTATAGACAAAGCAGGAATCTTTCCTAAGGTACACAGGAGGAAAAGAAGAGAAAATAGTCCTAAGCTGCAGAAAGAGAAACAAGGAATGGACATAAAGTTCATAATAGGAGTGATTAAGTATTGGAAAAGGTTACATGAGAGTTTGTGAAATCTCCATCTTTGGAGATAGTGAAAACTCATCTGGACAAGTCCTTGTGCATGCTGCCCAAGTCTGAAGTTATTCTTGTATGAGGAAAGACGTGGACTAGAGTACCTCCAGAGGTCCCTTCTGGCCTGAATTTTTCTACAGTTTTATAATATCACAACATATAGCCATAGGCACCTTTTTTTATGTACAGAGCATGAGAACATGCTCACCACCACTCTCCTTCCTGACACAGGACTAGATACAGTTTATTAATTATTGTTACCCAACTCTAGATGGAAAGAATCACCTGGTATTACATCTCATAGCAAAACTCTTTTTGGTCCTGACTCCCTCTGTAAGCCAATGTTCATGTACATGTTAGTCCTGAAAATGAGAACCTTCATGCACAGCTGAAGCATTTGTAATGACTTCAAACATACAGAAAAACAAGCAGTGCTGACTGAAGCACACACCATGGGAAGCAGCATCACCATAGGCAAGCTGACCCAAGCATGGCCTAAGGAGGTGAAAACCGAGGCACCTCCTACAAAATGGATTCGTTACCTCCCACAGACTGAAAGGTGCACCCCAATGTGCCTTCAGGCTGAAGGGGAAAACACTCCCCAGGGCCAGAAAGCTGAAGAGCCTACCATGGAGCTGGACTCTGCAATTTCTTGTAAGAGTATCTCTGATCTGGGAATCCATAAAAATGTCATGAGGACGTCAGAGAATGAAAGGGCATATGGAACAACCCACATGCACAAGCAGCACTGAGCTGTATTACCATATTAAATTACAGAGCAGTAGACAGCAACTGACCAAAAGAAAAAAATAACTTTATTATGGTCATGGTATTTTCTTTCCTTATTGCAAGTTGCTCTGTAGAGGCAGTGGGAGACTCCAAAGGAATGCTGACTCACACTATTACACAAAAAGGACCACACACACTTGTTCCAAAACACAGTGTAACAGGATCTCCTCTTTGAACAACTGAAGTTCAGTCTGTAGCTTTATCCTTATCTCAAAGCTCTCATGCAATTGTTACTTCAGTTTTTGTGATAAAAGCACACAAGGTTCTGTGAATTCCAACTGCACCAAACAAGGCTTTATGAATTCCAAAAACATAACATTTCTGCATCTCAACACATGACTAAGTCATGACATAGAGATCCCTGCTTGAGGTCAATTCCTATCATTTCCCTGTAATCCTAGTGTGGTATTGCCACATAGTAGTAAGATGTTTTATTGGAACAACTGTTTCATAGAAACGTGAGAAAAAAACATGCATTTTCTACCAAAGCTGCCCCTGTCTGTTCTGACAAATAAAACCAAACTTTCCTTGAGGAATTACTCTTCATTCCCTTGATGGTGTCTCAAAACTTAACGTTTCCAAGACAATTTAGGGAGCAGTTTTAAAATAATTCGTACTGTTGAAAACTAAACCAGTTTAAAAAAAAAAGTGCTCAATAGAAAAAAAGCTTTAAGAATATTTATGATGCAAACTGAAATAAGTAACAGAACTAACAACTGCATCTATAAAATCTAACAAACATTCAAAAGCAAATCAAATCATTCATGTACAAGTTTTAAGCTATACACTCTATTAAAATTCAGCTACTCAACTATGAAAGCAGGAACTTAATCTCTAGGTGACATTTTCCCAAAATGGGCATCCAACATCTCATTTGGAGCAAATCCACCCAGCGGTCCCAAGTCTGCAGCTGTGAGCCTGTACTCCGGTACAGACACACAACCGGCCGGGGCTGTGCCACCACAAGAGGGCGCAATCACGTAGAGCCATCCCTGAGCCAGGACTGCAAACTGCTCTCATCTGTCTCGGAATAAACGTCTCTAATGCAATTATCATAAAGGGCAATATAAGCAGGATAGTAAGAGAGAAGTCATTAACTTCAAATGTTCAGTTGCTGTGTGAGTACTGAAGAAAAACAGTGCAGACTGCCAAATCCTTCTGCAGGGAATTGATCCAGTTTCTACTTCAATAAGTGCTCTTTTTACACTTACTCAAAACAAAAAGGTAAAAATCCCAATTGCATATTAAATTAGAAAGTAGGTACCTTTACTCTTTCTTCAAAAGGAACTACAAAAGGTAGCTCTGTCAGAATTGCAAGTTGTCGTTCTTCAGATACAGAAAGAGGTGCTGGTTCCAAACCCACTTAAAATAGAAATAATAATAATTTTAAAAATTTTGGAAAGAACATTTTTTTAAACAGTTTATTTTGTTTCAAGTGACTCAATTTACTTTGTATAAAAAAAACATACATTAAAATAGTTTATTTACTACATATTTACTCAAAGCCTTACCTTTCTTTAAACAGTAGTTGCTACAGGCAAACTGAAATATAAGTAGTGAAAACACACTGAAAACAAAATGCATTAAAAAATATGTACTTCTTAACCTCAATTTTATTCAGAAAAAAAATCTTCCTATTGACATTTTAGCTTATGAATGAGGAAAAAATACATGATAGAAGACAATTAGTGATTGTGATGATTTACAACTTTCATTGCAGGAATATACAATATTCCTACCCTGATGGTCAAAATAGTTTACAGTTACTGTACTTTCAACTACATCATCTACCTTCAATCAAGTAATTTTAGGTAAAAACGTTAAGAATGAAACCAAATCTAAGGAAACCAACAGAAAGATAACATTCATTTCAATGAGTTTTCTAACATCA
Source organism: Lanius collurio (assembly GCA_020086605.1). Taxonomy (NCBI): domain Eukaryota; kingdom Metazoa; phylum Chordata; class Aves; order Passeriformes; family Laniidae; genus Lanius; species Lanius collurio. The sequence continues at coordinate 2,520,871 of JACBWW010000017.1, forward strand.
GAGTCAGTGACCACATTAAATCCCCACCATTGCAGAAACACGTTTTCTCGATGAAAACATCATCAAGAACCTGCAAAATGTACTTAAGACAAAAATATTGGAGAAGAATTCAAGAAGCCACAGCAGAGAGGCTCATTCATGCAGTTCCCAAACTGCTGTGCAGCTCCTTTAAACCTACAGAGGGTCTTTTTAGGAAACAACTCAACTTTTGGTGATGCACAGTAGAAATTGCAATCCTGCTCTAATTTCATGGGAGGAAACTCAGCTGGTGAGCACATATCTGACTGTAAATTAATTAATTGCAGTACTGCTTGCTGACGAGACTGTGGCCAAAGGTCCACCTGGCTTCCACCTACCAAGGAAACAACACCCCCAGTTCCTCAGTTGTTTCATTTTCATGTTTAATAACCACCTCTCTGAAAAAAGACTGCAGAGGCTGGACTATTCATAGAATGTATTACAAAACAAGTAAATGCTTCATGTCATACCCTCTCTGGAAGTTTTTGATGACAGTTCCAAGGTTTTTTCTTTGGCTTCTACCCATGGTGACAAGCATCTTGCTGGACTGAACACCTCAATGTTATTTTTCAATTGTTTTTAAATCCTCAAAGCATTTTAAGTAGGGATATTTTAAGCACCAATTTAATAGGATATGACCCTAAACATCACTATTCTTGATATATATTCACTAGGGGCAGGTTTCAACATTGCAAGCTTTTGGAATTTCTGATAAAATGCTTATTCGTGATTACCTTTAGTTTACTTAGTAAACGTTTTTAATTAAAGTCAATGTATGAAGCCTATTAAGCTAACAGTTAAAAGCATTTTAAATAAAAAGTGCATGTACAGCAAAGGTAAACTACTACATGACTTCGACAGTTCAATTATTTCAGTCAATTAGTCAATTTTATCTGCATTTCTCCATCACAGCTTCTTTCTTTAAAGAGAAATATGGGATGGAGTCATCAATATAGAGAGCATTTAGAACTCACAAGTCTGCCATTTAAGTAAATGAAAAAGCACAAATAAACATGACCATATGTGATTCAGCAGTACTTTCATGCTAATTGGCTTTAACCCATATGGAGTCAAGAGGGATTAAACAAGTCATGTGCACAAGGTTACCTGCTTGTTTTCACACATTCATGTTGACTGCACTTTCTTTTTAGCCTGATTTCACAGGAAAACAAGGTTTACATGAACACACTGTGTCATCTTTCCTCACCATCTCACCACCAACACATCTCTTGAGTTCATCAGCTGAAACTTTAACTTTGACAGGGAATAGGAGATTCAAAACCACCAAGTATTGTGAAAATTTTCAGCTGGACAGAGAGGAGAAATTCCTTTAGTAACCTGAATATAGGAACAGCCAGAAGAGCTGTGCTCAGTGTGCCAGCTCACCTGAAGCCAGCCAGGAAAAGGAGAACACAATTGTTCACACCAGCACAGCACAGTCATTCCTTATCCCCCAACTGGTCACACCAGGGGAGTCATGAAATGGAGAGAACTGGGGGCATTTTGGGAAGGAAGACCAGGCAGAGAGCACAGGGTACTGTAAGTATGAGGGTAAGGAGACCAGCATTAGGAGAAGGTGGAAGTGATAACACTGGAATAGGTTTGACAGTGGAGAACATCCAGACAGTATACACAGCAGTGGAGAGTCATGTAGGTCAGTGGAAGAAACAAGGATTACTGATGTGGAGAATAGGTGACTTCCAAAGAAAGAAACTAAACTGTAAAGATATATAATTAAAAATTCCCAGCAGTACTTATACTGGGCTAACTAGTTATATTATCTGGCAACTACACTCATAAGGTAATCAAAATAAACTTTTACCATCATAACTACTCAAATAAAAATTAACACTAGAAGTCTTTAGGTTTCAACCCTGGACAAAGCTCTGAATTCTGAACTCTATAGCAGCAATTAAAGGCTACAGTCTCTACATGATCTACTTTATCTGGCTAAACTAACTCCAGCAGATTGCATCATCTTAAAAGAATGGATGGGCTCTTGTACATGAATTCATTTTGCCACTTAAAAGGCCTCATTTTTAATTCATTATTAATTCTGCACAAGTGTCACTGATGCAATGATTATTTTACCTGATCCCAGCAAGGCAAAGTTCAAGCATAGTGAAGCTAAGAAGGTATGAAAAGCTGGAATAAGCAGACTGCCTCCATGAGAAAGCATATTGGCACAACTAATCTAGTGTAAATTTACCCTGATTGCTAAGTTTGTCTAATTCTCTAATCTTTCTCTGCAAGTTCCATGAAATCCTGATATTCTGAGTAATTCAGGGGTTTAAGTTTCTGCCTTATCTAATTGGAGACCATATTTATAAACAAGAATTTATTTTTATCATGATGATGTCTTAGGTTTTAACTTTTATGTTTCTCAAATCACTGCACTGCTTAGTGTGTAACTCTGAAGTTTCTTGCAGCCTGTTAATTTCTGCTCTCTCGTACTAGGTACACATAACAAAGCCTCTCTGGGCCTGCTCTCCAAGGACACTCAGAATGTCCTAGGCCCAAAAAGTACAAACCAAAAGCCTTTGAGAGGGGAGCAAGCTGAGAGAAATTACATCACTAAACTGAAGCTTTAATTGGAGAATTAACCCTGATATGCAAATGAACCAAACCTATTAAAGTGTGAAGAACTCATGACCTGTCTTCCATCTTGGGGTCCATCTTGGCAATAGCCTGTGGCTCCCCAGGGTACCTTTGAAGGCCTTTCAAATAAATACCTCCCTTATTCCCTTACTCCTGTCTAGTCTCTGTTTCTAGGAGGTTCTGAAGGCATCAATGGAAAGCCTGTTTGTTACAGTTAAAATGTTTCTTTATAGTATAGAGTAAAAGCAAAATCTCAATGCTTTCCATCTTCCACAACTGTATTAATTTTTATCTTATGCAATTGCCTTTTATACATATTAACACATTATTTTTAAAACTTATCATTTCTCCACCTCATCACTTCCCGTCATCAATGTCAGCAGAAGCTTGGGCAAAGAAATTATTATATTAAATAACATTAAATATTCTAAAGATATGCACACATGCATACAAGCATACAATTTTTTCAAATATCTGAAATAAAATTATGAAAGATTGTCATGCTTTTGGCTACCATGACTTTAATACAAAACACTCAACAGAGCGCTAGAAAAGACAGATTTTCTTTCCATAAGGCAAACTCTTGTTTTCATTTAGCAAAGCTGAAATTGCATAGTCAGTGTCTTACCATCCAAAGTAGACTGCAGTGGTCCTATTCTCCCCATCCTCCTGACTCTCCAGACGTGTCTGGCGGATGGCACATACAGCTGGGTGACCTCACAAATTAACAGGATTTTACAGTTAATCAGGACCTAATGACACACCACAGCTTACTATTACACAGTAAATACATATCGTGGTCACATGCAGGAGTGTGTCTGAATGCCTAAACACCCTCACTTCTGATGACCTCTCCTTACACTTGTGCCTTACAGGAAAGCTGCACAATTAACAACAATACCATATAAATCCCATGTATCATTTAAAAACACCACACAATGTTACAGTCAGTTCTGGTATTTGGGACACTACAGAAGTTGACTTTGAATTCTGAGATGTCAAATATTCTGTTTATTTTGTATTGAGCATGTATCATGAGTCAAAGGAATCTAGTCCACAGCAGGTATTAGCTTTTTCTTTTGCACACACATACACACTTTTTAAGATCCATGTCATTTTTTTCAGAAGCTCTTAAAAAAAAAAGTAATTTCTAGGTGAGGTAAGTACAGAAAATGCTGCTGAATTTTCTTTTATTTTGGAAGGGAATCTTCCCTACTATAGAGCAATTCTTTCATTTAGCATTTTTACTATGAGAAGATGCAACTAAATGCTACCAGATTTCCAATTCTCCTCTGCTATAAATGTCAATGATTTACACTCTTGTACTGTAGGTCAAATTCTACTTTATAGATTGGAGAAATGATTTAGCACACAAGTTTCTTAACAGATGTAAGAATTTCACATCAGAGAAAAGCAACACTATTTATAACATATATACATATATACACATATATACGTTATATAACTTATTTATATATATAACAGGTTTTAAACTACACAGTCTGTGCAACATCAATATCATTACTACTGTTGGGAATCAAAAATTTTACCATTGAAAATTTGGCACTTGTGAGGCTTTGTAGAAAAGGACATGATTCTTACCTTATCTGCTTTAATGTTTTCTTGTTCTGAGAGCCAGTGATTTGGTGGGCAGAAATTTCTCCTTGTATCTCTAGATTTCAACATTTTCACTAAGTTTGTAATGACCTAGGTGTAAGAAACACATACATTCAATATGCATTTAGCACTGTGAATGAAATTACATCATTCACAAAGCAAACGCTTTTTTTAAAAAAACCAGTAATTTATCAAATTGCCACTTAACTCACAAAAACTTTCTATTACACCTAAATACCTTAGAATGAAATTAAATAATTATGGCTCACTTGCAAGACATCAAAAAACCTGGATTATTAAAGTCTCTATCCAAAACCTAGGAACCAGAACTACACAGGACTTAGTAGTACTGCACACCTAAAGTGCTCCATGCCACTTCAGGGAAACCCACACAAATTATTGATTTACTTATTTAAAGAAAGTAACACCTAACCAAGTATAGACACAATGTATATTCTGTATGTATACAATGTTCTTTTATCTTCCCAGCAAAACTGAGAGGCTGAGAAAAATAGTTATCATGGTCACTAGTGTATCTTTACAATTTTAGTGTTTTTCTTGGCAGTTTCCCGCAATCTAGAAAAAAATAAAGTACAGAAACCAAGCAAACAAGTTCTCCACCTCAAGCAGAACTGCCATACTTGGTTGCATGCCTTCTGTCTAAAGCTGAATCAAGTTCACCCACCACTACACAAAACATAATTAAATGGAATCAACAGAATAGTAAATTACTAGGCTAAAAAGACATTATCACTGCTACAATGAACAGCCATCTGTTTTGCAACTTTGTAGTACAGCACTTGAAAAATGAGTGAAGAAAAAAATGAAAAAAAACCCCAGAGCTCTTCTGAAATAATCTTGCTAAAAGACAGTGTTAATAGACAGGTGTCAGGAGTAACAAAGTTTAATGGGCCTTGTAAAGGATTCTGTGTCTAGATACTACACAAAAGAGCTTTTAACATCCAGTTTTTAAGGTAATGTCTCTATTCAAGACAGAACAAAGAATGCTATTAAGGGAACTGTCAGATTACACAGGAGTTTTCATCACCTTTCCCTTATAAAATTCAGTGCAGGTTACATGAGTCACAAAGCTCCCATTACTACTGTAAGTGAGGCAAATGTTTTTAAAAAGGAAAATAAAATCAGAAAAGACTATCCACATGAAGACCATGTAAATACAGTATTTTACTAGCAGCTAAAGAAACCTTAAAGGAAGCTGAATAAGATTAGGTGAAATTGGAGTTTCTCCAACAGAATGCACGGGTACTGAGAACACTTGACACCTCAATTCAGCACTCCTTTGTAAAAATTTTCTTAAGTATGCATTCCCTTGAAAGGGAAGATGCATTACAATAAACAGTATTAAAACAGGGATTTCCTTCCATAACGTGCAGTGCAATCAGCATTTAAAACTAAAATTCAGCAAAATTAGAAACTTGATTTCACAGGATTAACTCAAAGAGAGTGAAATAATTCTTCTGTTTAACAAAATCCACTTTCAAGTACTCAATTTAAGATTTTCTATGGAATCTGTAACAGTTGACTACATTACTCATCATTCTACCAAGCCAAAAATGGGGGATTCTGCTGAATGAAGACATTTGTACATGTAAATATTACCAAAGACCTCCAAACTGTTAGCAAATCTGCACATCCTTGTCAGCAGCCTCACTGTTATCAGATTTACCATCACCTTGCAGAAGCAAAGCCTGTATTGCATTTTTATGTGTGTGTGTGTGTGTATTTCATTCATTTCATATATACACATATGTATTTCACTAGATACCAGAGGCATGGAAAGCACACCAAAAAAATGAGGAGTTAAAAGAAGAACGGAAAAAGAGAAATTAAAAGCATGGATGATAAAGAAGTAATGTGCCTTTTTTTCTGATTGCAAAAGCTTTAGCAGAGATAAAATCTATAGATTTGATAGATATATTTGACAAGGTACAAAGGAAAGAAAAAGCATTTTCTACTTTACTTTATATGAACTATTTTAACTTTTTTGTAATCATTTGGAAGAAGGTACTGCTGCCTGCTTACTGGCAGGAAGCTGTTTTCAAGCTGCCCTCAGCAAACACTCAGTGCTATTCACAGGAGTCTTCTCAATGACATTCACTTTAGCCATGTTCGATTTTTATCCCTAACAACAGAAACATGTTTTTGAAGAAGTAAACAAGGGAAGTTTTGCTATTATATTCTTTTCTGGGTAGAACCAGAGCCTTCCAGATACCCTCAAGATGTACATTTGTAATTCAGCAAATGGAAGACAACCCTGGCTTCTGGACATAGTAAGAGAACACCAAGTTCAGGCAGTTCCACTACAAGTTTAATTCCTGACTGCCAAAGTGGGACACAGTAACTCAGGATTTCTACAATTTTCTGAATGACAACAAAATATGATCAAATTCACCTGAAATCCACCAACTTACACAAAGATTGGTTAAGAACAACGAACTAAAGTAAAAACAAATATGAAGTGGAACAATATGAACTGCATACATAAAAATACCCCTGGGTTTGACATCTTTCTTAGAAAAAAAAAACATATTGGGGTTTTCATTTGTGACCTTCAAATCAAAAGTTTATTTGGCAATTTAAAGACAAGTAATTAAATTACACTGTACAAACATATATTAGATCAATCTGTGCAAATTACAAATTCAGTGGTGCATTAGGACTGTATTCAGTGCAATCAAAACATTACCAGTTACTCTCACTGCTATTAATGCTTATGCTCATAAGTGAAATGTGTTGTAAAACCACGCAGAATAGGCTGGATAGAGGCTACCTTAGACTTGTAGAATGAATAAGCATTCCTTAATTAGCCCATCAGGTTAAGTGCAAGCCTTAATGGGCCTTTCCTAAAGTCTAGCATGACATCTTTCTCCAAACATAGCCAAGAAGAAAGTTCCATTAGCAATATTAATACAAGCTTAGTTGATCATTTTCATTCAATTAACTTCTTTCAATTAAATAGATAGCTTGACAAAAGCAGTGATAAAAGACCTGAAGGGACAGCTGATGACTCGAACTGAACATTAGTGTGCGAGAGGTCGCCAGTATTAAACAGACTGTAAATCTAGCATTCAATTTGGAAAATGCATTTCTTCTGCTCCCACTTCTTTAATGAGCAATTTTAGCTGACTAGATGTGTTTGCTGCAGAATTTTCATGACAAGTCAAGCACTCCTCTTTTTCAGCAACAGTTATATTAGGGTTCTTTTTCTGCCAACATTTCCAGCTTCTCTTAACTCATGTCTTAGCTAGGAACACTAGTAAATATCCAGAAAGAACATACATTAAGTTCACATTTGCTAAGCCAGATTCACTCTCCCTTTAGTATTCCAGCAAACCCAAAATGAGGAGTACCAACAGATTTTAGGCAAATACCAACAAAACCAATACAGTATGGTACCAATATAGTGAAGTCTCTAATACAGAAATACCTGAGTAATCTTTAGATTTTGTTAGAATTTCACACCTACACGAAGTTATGACAACATGCTTAATCACCTTGCTGAATGACAGTCCAAGTTAAACCCCACTTTGATAGAGTAACCGTCTTATAAACAAGACAAGCAAGAAAATTAAGAGTTGACAGAAGGAAAAAAAAGTGTTACGTTATCAGAACTTAGTTACGTGAAGTTTAGTGTACATGCCAAACAACAATCCTCCCAAATCCATACTCCTTGTTGCAACAACAAAAATATTAGAGAAAGAAAGTACCTAATCTCATCTCTTTAGCAGAAGCCTGAAAATTTAATTCAACTGTGTTCTGAAAATTGACACAATTTACCTTGAATAACTGAATCCACCTTTTCTGTTCTGTCTGTATGCATTGCTGCATTTCTGTGTTTTTTGTCACTCCAACACTTCTAAATGCTGCAATATATTCCTCACGAACCTCTGGTTTTGTTTCTGGGTAAGCCAACTTTATGATTCCTAGACATGCATCTCGAAGGCAGCGTGAGAGTATTACAAGCTCTTCTAGTGTAAAAGGCATCATTGATGATTGTCTTTGACCTACAACTACATGAAACACAAGTCTAAGTTTCTTTAAATTACTTTTTCTTAATTATTTTATTATTTAAAGAAACCACTTATTTCATTAAGCTTTAATATTCACACAAAAAATCTAAAGGTAGAGAAAAGAAACATCACCCAAAAAGAGAATGAGTAAACATGCATGAAGGAGATCAACTCCTGGGATTGTTTGCAGGCACAATTATTTTAATTACAATATCCTCTTGTTCTCTTTTGTGATTCCTGCTATGTTATATTTATGCATTAAACTACGGGTTCAGTCCAGAAGAAGTTTGCTCTGTTCACTAACTCATCAAAAATTACCATGATTAAGAACTTCCATATCAGACCCTGTGTAAAGCTAGGGCTCCTAGCATGCAGACCATTAATTTTTCTCTCTTTTTTTTTAAGTGCAATCACCATAAAAGAGCCAGCTGACAGCTGAGTGTGCTCAGGGGACCATCAGCAAGCCAGCCCTGAAGATCCTTCCTCACAGATGTCAGCAAATCATGGCCCAGGGAGCTCTACAGCCTCACACAAAAACATTTTACAAGGCACTACTGTTTAGTATGCTCCAAACTCACCTTCTATTGGATCACCAAAGAATTCATTATCATGAATAGAAATAAGTGAGTGACTAAACAAAGAACTGAAAAGGTAGAAGAGAGGGATAATTCGGCTAGAGTCCTCTAAAGACATTGGAGAGCCTCTTGAAATCACTTGAAGGAGTGGCACCATAGACCTTAAAATATAAAATGCAATGTATAAGAGAGGGTTAATAAAATACTTCAAAAAAGTAGCACCTTCAGCATTCTAGCAAAAAATGTGGTAACAGCTCCAACAGCAATGTAACAATGGTGTTTTCAGTTAAATAACTATTATTTCCAACTCTTGCAAAATAAGGTTACTCTTCACAAGTTCTTGTCACTGGTAGCTCAGGGTCTCCATGACAAATAAACTTGGGCATTAACTAATCCAGACTGCAGACACGTTGGAGACACAAAGGAAAAAGAGTAATTCTCTGCATGTCAGCACTGAATATATTTGTATGTCCCATGCCTCAGCTTCCTTCCTCACAGGAAAGTGGTTCTGCCACCATCTATTTCTAGACTAGCCAAAGTACGTGAGATAAAACTCACACTTGGGGTGAACAACCCAGGGCTTCAGTGTTTGCTACACTGATGCTTGTAAGTGATCCAAGAACTACAAAGCATTCAACTCATTTTAAGTAAGTATTTTTTTTCTTTACAACTGTCCAATTTCCAAGATTTTGCTTGGTTTTATGAAAACATATGAGATAAATAATTGTCCCATTCCCTTTTCACTAGATATGCTCTGTTTTAACAAAGAATCAGTTCCAGAAATGGTAAAATACATACCCTGTAATCATTCGTGTAGTCATTGAAGATATCAAATACCAAAGATGCCTCAGGAACCTGGCATTAAAGGCTAAACTATAGAGAAGCCTGCAAGAAAAAGTTCAAATAAATTGTGGTTTCCAACATACTGTATTCACAAAACACAAGGCTTCTGTAAGAACCTCTCTGTCAAGCATTTCTCAGAAATTAACAATTTAAATTTACTTTTTTAAGATGAAGAGTCTTATTCTGATCAACTCTGGTGAAAGCCCCAAAAGCTGAAAACCAATCATACTAAAACCTTACACCAAAAATTACAGTTTTCATTAAATCAGCAACAGCCATACAATATAAACCCACATTTCCAGTCTTTCACAGATTTAAACATATATTAATAACATGACAATGAACTAATGATCTGGGACTTTTAAAATTCTATATAGAAAATAGCACAAAACTACTTTACAGATCACTTCTGTGGTTCTTCTGACAGTAACAAACATAGCAATTTTTTGCAAAAGGTAGATTAAAATACCTTAATTTATGTCAGAACTATAGCAATTTTATTGGTATACTCAGCTTGGCAAAGAGAAATAGAACAACATCAATGGAACAATGTCAGGACAGCTACATGTACATTAACCCATCTGCTGACAGAAAACTGTTTATTGCTTGAAAATTTCCTATTAATTTATGAAAGTAAATGTGCAATTTCACTAGTCAGTTATACACAGGACTGACTAACCACATTACATCAGACATGATTACAGCATCTTTTAGAAATTTTACAGAAATGAGAACCCAAAAGCTTCCTGAAACTAAAAAGTCACCCCCAGTGTTTTTTCTTCCCCTTGCAAGAAACAACATATGAGACAAAATCATTTGAAACAATGTACTCTAGGAACCAAACAGGATTTCACTGACTGAACAATCTTTTTTCAGGTATTGAAGAGCAGTGTTTGGGTAATTTTTTTTACATGCTACTTTCCTAGATCTCCTAATTCCTGTTAGGAAGTAAGTAAAACAAATACTGAGATTGACATCTCTCAATGGTCAATAGTTTTGCACCATCAGAATTCTCAATGACCAGGCATACAAGAGATAGGAGGCTGGGAAGGGGGAGCAGCAAGGGGGGTCTAGCTGCTGCCTGAAAGTATTTACTGGGGACAACATGATTAAATTAAAATTGGCCAGATGGCAAAAGGAAATACGCATTTCATTAAGTAAAATATCAATAAATAATTAAAAATACTGGAGAATGGTTTAAGTGGCAATTTATTCAAGCACAGAAACTCCCACACTACACAGGCTCCCACAAACCAGGGCACAGGCCCCTGTTCCTGGCTCTCTGACTGCCCCTCCTGCTGCCTTCCCACAAGCACAGCCTCTCCCCTGACCCCACAGCTGCTCCCCTCCTTGGGCTCCCAGTTCACCTGCACCCACCAGATCCAGCTGCACAGCCAAGGATCTGTGCCAGGATAAAGGAGCAGGAGAAGGGCAGAACTCACTGAGCACAAAGGATCATTCCAGGTACAGGGAGTTTTGGAAATAGAGCAGGGACATGCAGAAAAAAGGGAAATGAAACACAAGCAACCTCTAGTTTGCAGCGTGTCCTTGAATTTTAAATGCATAGATCAGTACCTTTAAAAAGAGTTGGGAGCTTCACTTATTTCAAAGAAATTGCATGTTGGGGACATCATCAAGTTCAAGTCAAATTTGAAGCAACAGCAGCTAATGCCAGTTCAAGATAGACTTCACTGTTACATTAAGTCCTACTTTATTATGTGTATTTTTTGAAAAAATTCAACCTGAATTTGATACATGAGAATTCTATTCTCTTCTAAAGTCACATTATTCTGACATTTGGTGAAAATTATACATTAACATGTAAGGAAAGGCTTATCATACCTAGCTAATTTAGAATAAGGATTTGTATTTTAATGTTTAAATATCTGAATGATAGCTCAGATGTCTTGGTTTCCAAAATGAGAAATTTCCTCAGTGACCTTCAGTTTTCAGCCTCATATTTAAATTGAAAAGTAATTTGGCATATAGCCATCAGGTCTCATGCAGCTTCCAAGTAAAAACTTGTTAATTTTACAGTCGCCCCTGGAAATTATGTAACAGTTTGAGCAGAAATGAACAAACATTATGGACAATGAACCTATCATAATGTAACTCATTTTCTCATTCTAGCAATATTCAGCAGTAGTGAAGGAGAAAAAAGGACAAAACCTTAAGAGCTTATAATAATAACCTTTGTCTAAGTTTTAGCCATTTTTATTCTGTATCCATGATTCAGGCAGTCAATTGCAGCAACTACTGTTTCATGGCCCAGTTCCAGAAATGCTGAATGGATTCAACTTTCACATTTCCCTTTCCTGAAAATCTGGTTAAGTATAAAAATGCACATTTGGTAGAAGATGGTACCAACAGTCTGTTCCATTATCATGAAATATCTGTACATATGAAGCAGATTAATTCATCAGTTCTAAAGTTTCCATTCTAAAGCTTCCATACTGTGACCAGAAAAGAAACACGGAACTGCAAAGTGAACATAGAATGGTGAATTGGGCCTTGTGTTAAAAGAGATTTTTATCACTAGATTCATCTGAAATTTAATCCATTGCAAAAGTAAAGATGGCAGAAAAAATCTGCTAACTTCCCACTCCAAAAACAGAAATTGGCTTTAAAAGCTGAAAATAACAACTGTAACCAAAAAACACAAAAGAAAGAAACCCACCACAAAATGCAAGGATGGCTTTGAAAAGTTGTATCTACACAAAATTGGCCATAATAAAATTTCAAAATTTTTGGCTTCACATTGACAAAAAAAAGGACTGTGAAAAAGCAAAAAAAAATTAAGAAAAAAAACCAACTGAGAATTAAAATATGTCAAAATCTACCTTATTTGGTCTTTTTCCTTGGCAGAGAAAAGATGTGCATCTGCTTAAAAACAGCCTTTCCAGGTAGAGCTACATTAAAATGACACAGCACAAGAATTCCTGATCAACTGCAGTAGAGTACAGGGATGGCTTATATATCCTGAAGAAAAAGCCTTATGAATCCACAAAGTTTAGAGATCAGCTAATATAAAGCTTCAGTGTCCATACAATCTTGATCACTTTTTCCTTGAAAGAAAAAAAAAATCCACACAAAAAAAGCTAGAAATAAAAAAGATCAGACATTTTGATTTTTATGTAAACTCTTAAGTTAGATTTTTATGTCAAATCTAACTCAGGAGTTTCATTTTCAAGATTTGTACTATTCTACAAACAAACCAAGAAGCTAAAGTTTAAACTCCTCCTATCTGGAGGTTTTACATTTTCTTGAAAATCTCACTGAAAGCCACAAACTTCTTTATTATAACATCATTATACACGTTTTATGTAATGGATTCATTAATAAGTTTTCTGCAAAGTCCAATATTAAGATTTAACATGGTCATTTGGAAGAAAGAAACATTTCACTGCCATCAGAAAGGATAAACTCCTTTTAACTAGAACAACACACACTGCCTCAGCCACAGGCTGTAAGAGAGTTAAATTCACTTTGGTAATTCCTGTTAAGTATCAATTTTAATCATACCAAATTAAATTATCTGTTCCCAAAAGGAAGTACATAACGATCATTTATTTAGGACCTTGTTTCTCTCTCTAGGTATCTAATTGTCCACAAAGGCCACATGATTTATGTCTACTTGACAGAACAGCATTTTGGGCACCTCTGGTTTAAAAAAAAGTGTCAAATTCCTCCTGTGCAATGGGACAGATTAAATGACCCATTAGGCTTAATTTAGCTGAGGCACCACTACAAGTTAATTAGTTAAAGGCAAGATTTTCAGTCTAGGTCATAAATTGGGCCCAGTTTCCCACTGAGACCATTTAAGTTAATGAAGAGAATACAGCAGAATGAGAGGAGCTCATACAGCCTGCGACAGGTCACTGCTGCCGGGGCAGCCAATTCTGTCACTTCAGAGCTCTGAGGTGTCACAGGTATGAGACAGCAGCAGAGCCACTGCTACATGAACTACCCTGCTCTTTAGGCTGCTTTATCCTTCCACCTCTGTTTGTATTGGACCAAGAATGTGAAGCAAAGCTTAAAAAAAGAAGGTTAAAACTGCAAATACAATGATTCTGGTTTTAAGAGAAACACAGCAGTGTGAGAAGGCTCCCTGAAGAATTACCCCATGGAAAGGCTGCTATCTCAGCACACACATGAAGACAGGCTGCTCAGATTACACCAGACTGTCACTTGCCAAACAATTCTGAGCTACAGGCTAAAATGAGCAATGCTACAGTAATTAAAGAGCAGTGATGAACAGTGACTGTGGAGCTGCTAACCCAAGATGAGTGAACTCAGGGACGCTGATCAGACAGCTGAGAGCCCCTGACATCCCACTACAAGCACAGCTTCCATCACTATTTAATATTCAGCTGTAATAAAGATGAAGTCTAAGGTATTAAGTCACACCTCAAAACATTTTACAGAAACACAACTTACTATTTATTCAAAGTATAATTTTGATGAAAAAAGTCTTGCAAGTCTCTATAATGAAAACTACAGTCCAAGACACAAGTTTCTTCTTTTTTTTAGTAACTGTATTCAATAATATGTATCAACTTTATAGTGAAACTACTAAAGCCCTGTCCTTTTGAAAACAAGTGGAATTCCCAATGGGTTCTTTACAATCAGGACTTTATTTTACACCTCCAATCCGGTCACACTTGTCACTGAACACAAGCTACAGTTAGGTTTTTCTTGTACTGTGATCTTTTAACTAGGTTTGACTGCCTATTTTCAGAATTATTCAGACTTCATCAAAACTCCTAATAACTAACCCAAAGCAATGTGTTTTTTCAGTTATCCACCTCTGGATCCCACCATCCTGTCCAGAGCATCAGAAAATAACTTTACAGGCTTGCTTCTTTCAAAATTATATTGTACTTTGGGTATCTTGTTCTTTTGCCTGCGTCACTTGTTGCAAAACCAAGCAAAATACTGAGTTAATTCAGCAACATCAATGTTCCTAACACCACAAAGTATCATCATCATCAGTCAAATTACAAAAGTACTAAGAAGCCTCAAGAAAAAAAAACAAAAAACATTCAGCTTTGACAGAGTGACAATTCTGAAATTCTCACGTTTGTTCAGGAAGGAAAAAAAACCTCAGAACTATTAAAACAATACTGAGATATTTGTCATTTGCTCTCTTCTAAAGCCTGTGTTAATCTTAGACTAATTCTCTTCAGTAATTGAAAAATTATTTTCAATTACTACTCTATTTTGCATCCCACTTTTTAGATTTGAAGCTTCTATGTTGTTATTTATCATTATTTTATATTACAGTTGTATATGCTGTTAAATAAACTAAGTCTTTTTAACAACTCCTTCTTTCTAAACCACTTGACCCAGTATGATTTCAAACATAAAATAAAAGAGCACTATTAAGCTCTTAGAATATATTAAAAATAATTTGAGATAAATTATTTCTGCTAAACTATTTCTACATGGTTTAATTAAGTAGATATACTTCACTTTGGATATTAAGTAATTTAAAAGTTAGTTTCAAAGCAAGTGTTAGCATCTTTCAAAAGACTATCAATAAATTTGATAAAATTATTTGGGCATTTAAAAAAGTATATCAGACAATTTTAAAAAGTGAAACAATGACAAAAAGTCTTTTAATTTTCTTTCTAAATTCCACAAATAAGAATCATCTATCCTTCAAAAAACACTCAAAAATAATGTTTAGAACAGCTGCTTGGTAACCTAAGCCAGGTCTAAAATGCACTGAAAATAGGACAAAAGATTTGACACCTGCTGAAATGATGATCCCTGGCAAACTCAGCACTTACAGCAGACTTCTAAGTCAGAAATAGTAATTAAATGTCTACATTAGTTTACCAAATATCTGTGTGATTTAAGTTCATTTGACCATGAAAGTAATTGCACTGGTACCACTGACAGAAATCTTCGTGTCTACTACTTATTTCTAAATTTCAGCTGTTTTGGAGCTATTCAAAAGTTACAATTTCTAAATTATTTTCCACCAGAAGGTGCTGAGTAGGACTTCCTTAGCTCCTGAATTTATCCAGAGTGTAAATAGCTTGTTATCACAAATAATTGCAAAGACCCAATACAGCTCCTCAGAGGAAATAGATGCCATACTCATACAATTAAAGTTCGGTGACTTCTTTATTCATTAAACACTCTTTTCCACACAGTTCACCAGCAAACCTCCAGTCAAAGCAGTGATGCATTTAAGCTCAGTAATTACTATCCAAGGCAATGTACTACTTGCAACAATAAAGCTGGCACACTAATTCAACCTCTGCTATGATCTTCAGGTCTCACATCCTGCTCTAATGCAATTAGTCTACAAAGAACTAATTACCCTAATCGAGCAATCACAGTTTCACTGACATCTTACTTCCTCCAGCAGCTATAAACACCATTGAGTTAAGATAGCACCTAATTAGTTTTCTGTATCACTGTTTACAATGCAGTTTGAATATTATGTTTACAACATTCCCTAAATACTTACTTTAATACCAGCAACTACATAGGTACTTGCACCAGAAGTGTTAATACTTATGGGTCTCAGTCTGGTAATAAAAAAGGTCAGAAATCTTCTCCCATTGTTCTGACATTTGGGGTTTGCAATGTTTGTAAAAGAATACTGCACAAATGAAAATGTCCTTTATCTTCATCTCAGGTGCTGAACCCTCCCCAAACACCAGTGATGATTCAATAGTTAGGAATTATTTTAATTTGTAGCAAGAGATTTTGGCATATATTAAAGAAGGTGTGAACAAGCTGGTTTCGGTGCTCAGGCAGCCAGAGAGACTGTGGAATCCACAGCACTGACTGTTTCAAAAACAAGGTAGTCCAATTTGTACTGGAATGGCACTCAACACTGCCTCTGAACAAAGGAAAAGATAAAATACTTCCACTAATCTTGAGAGGCCATAGTGAACAACAAGAAAAACTAGAAGCAAAGGATCCACTCTGATTTGCCTGGAATTACTGTTTAAATTCCGAAAATTTACTTTATTTCAGCGAATTGTAAAAGAAAACAGAAAAAACTCCATATGGTATTTAAAACAGGTCTATCTAACAATTTTAGATGCACTACACTTCAAGATGACTATTATTTCTACTTGCCTGACTTTTGGCACCATCATTCGGTGTTGTACCATTAGCGTGTGGCAGATTGATGCCATCAGGGTAAAGACCTCCTCACTTGCTGAATCTCTCCAAACCATGTTCAGGAGAGTGTTTGTCTGCTGCTTTGTGTCCAGTTTCTTTAGGCACTCCTCAGTTATGTACTGAACTGATATTCTCCCATCACCCTACAAACATATCAAAGGAAAGTTTACTTTTAATTATTTATAATGATCAAGTATCCCTTTTTCTATTAAAAAAAACCTTTGATATTTAATTAGAACATAAAGTTCTCTTGTACAATAGATAAAATGGAAGCACATATGCATATCCAAGCCTTAAAAGCATCAGACCCAAGAGCCAATTTAAGAGCCCCAGGCAGGTAACTGCTGGGCTGTGGTATCCATCCTTCACTGAGGCCAGTGGAAATACCCCTTTTATGGAAGCACGCTCTGCAACACATGGATACAACAGACAAAATCACTTTCTGGCATAAAACATGTGAATAATCACCTCCTCTCCACTGACATGGCTCAGCATTGGACATGAAACCCAGAAATGAATGTCGACTCTAAATACCCCTACAAGCAGTATTTTCACATTCATAATTTGTGGGTTAACAAATGACAACACAGTTCACAGTGGTCAGTACACGTCCGGGGAGTACCAGCAGTGTGTGAAGAGGAACACCTTCCCTTGGCATACAACTGACTCCACCTCAACCTTTTTTTTTCCTCTCTTTATATTATTGCCAACTGAGCAAAGCTCAGGCTCACTGAAGGACACAAGTTAATCAATTATAAATTTTTAAGAAAGACGGGTTCCTTGCCCACCTTTTTTTTTTCAAGACAGGCATGCATGAAAATATGGCATACATTAAAAAAATCATAGGAGAAACACACAAAAGAGCATACTGCAATAAATACTATTATTTATATAAAGCCTTGTCAGAGCAGCTTTTTTTTCTAATTTATGAATTAGTGCAAGTTACCTATGAACAGAAATTTCTGCTTTGTTTTTACCTAATCACCTCTTAAGCATCACCAATCTCTAAGCCACAAGTAGAATCTGCCAATATTTACACTGCACACAGCATGTGTCTGGCAAATTAAGTATTTTATTCACACTATCCTGGTAAAGATTTTGGTGTGACAGTTAACACACAGCGTCTAAAAACACTCAAGGTAAAATGCTGCAAGTACTGCCTGGCAGTACGGCCCAATGTTTTTTTTTAATGAACCCTAAATATGGTGAAATTTCATGCATTCTACAAGGAAAGCATGCCCACTAAGTCTTTTGAATGGCTGTGTCTTCTGAAAGATACATAAAGGCCAGTAAGAAACTGCTGAATTTACATATGCTCAACTTTGGTTCGTCAAAGCCTTGGTATGAGTAGGAAGAGACTAGAGTTAGCACAGATTTATTCTAAATTTAAACTATAGTGAAAAGTTCTATTTATAACCCACTCTGTACATTATTACAGAAAGCAGGTGTTTCCCTCTGAGGGCTTTTGAGTTAGTGGATACATCCAGAGCTACTCTACAGGGTAAACACTTGTTGAACTTGTAGTATTTCCATGACTAAAAAAAATGAAAATACTAAGTTGTAGTACTAGCATGTTTCACAATATCTCAGCATCACTATGGACCTACAGAATAGAGAGAATAATGAAGTCTTATTTCACAGGAAATACAAATGTAAAAAGGTAATTTTAAGCCTTTTTTTTTAAAATAAAAGCTCTGTCCTTCCACAGAAACGCTATCTGTAGTTTAGGATCTCTTATTATAGCAAGGGGTTTGTTTTTAATGTAAGCAACCAGTTCCACTTGCTTGCAGTGAACAGTCACCTCTTTTTAAGAAGCAAACAGGCTGCCTTTGACATCTAGGGAAAAATCCTGGACTTAAGAGTGATCATGTTTTTGCCTATCTTTGCTGCTGCTGCTATAGCACAAATGCATTCACAGAAATTCTGCACTGCTTACTGGTGTAGTTGTCATTTTACTGATCTCTTCATCCTCATCTTCAGAATCACTGTTTGCATCTTGACAATTTGTACCAGCAGCAGACACAGGCAGCTGAGAGAGAAAAGTCTGGAGTACCCTCAAATACACAAGAAGCCCTTCCTCTGAAAGGGATCCTAGAGCATTGAAACAAAAAGATCATCAGCAAGATCACACTGTGCTATAAAATATATCTTACCATAAATACCTGACCAAAACAAGTTATATCAAATCTTATTAAATTAGCACATTTTTATAATGAAAAGGGTAGGAACAGGTAATAAAACAGCTCTCTACAACACTTGCATGCACAAACTGTCCTTTTTACTTGGCAATGAACCATGTTGTGGAAAAACACAACATATTAATTCCAATGTGAAAAAAACAATGGATTGGCCACTTAGCTTGCTCACCCAAATATGTTTCTCCTACTGTTAACACAAAGTAGAAAAGGCATGGGGCTTGATCACTTCTTCTTGAACATCCACTTTCTGCTAGTAATAGTGCATTCAGAAAGAGTTCATAGGGGAAAATGGTCTGCACATCAGCAAGCGCTGGAATGATGAAATGGAATATCTGATCTGTAAAAGGTGCTGCCAGAAACTCCTCTGTGAAGGCGGCAAAAATCTGCTGCCTGAAATGAAGAAAAATTGTTATTACAGAGAACACAGGCAAAATTTCCCACTGTCATACCAATGGAATAATAGATCATTTTGCAAGTATGAACACATCCATCAAGAGGACTGCAAAGATATGCTCCATTAATCCTGTCCTAGTACATCAAATTTCTCAAGACTTCTCAAAAATTAACTTCTTACACTAAATCCTCCTCCTGATGATCTTACATGCAATTTTATCCCTTAAACACTTCATTAATCAGAGAAAACTATTCTGAAGTTAAGTACATTGTTTATAATATCAAAGAACTAAATATATCTAACAAACTCAATTAGTCTTTTTACACAAATTCCTACTTTAACACAAAACACCATTGCATGTGATACAAGCAGAATTTGACTTATGTTCCCTCTGTCTACATACCTGACTCTTTCTGCTTGTTAGCTGCCTTAGTAATTTCTCTCCATAAACCTCAGTTCATCTGTCACAAAGTTCTTTTGAACTCCAAAATTCTTTTCATCTACCCTTCGCTACATATCTGTCCTCATCTAAAATTTCCACACCCTCATTCCTATGTATTGTGGTGCCTGCTATTCTCTGTACTCCGTTTATTGCAGCATTCAGCATTTTATTGCCTTTTTCTTAAAGACACCTGGAACTACATTGTTTCAGTGATGTACAGTGTTACCAAAAAATCATTACTGTTGCAAATAAATCAATGAACTACAGTGAAAGAATGGCTGGACACTACACAACAACAAACTGCACCTCTGACTACAGAAAATGAGTACTCAGATGTTTTAAATTATCTTTGTTTACCTTGCACCTTCTGGACAGGAGCTATATGTAAAGTGCAATGGCTTCAGAACATTCTCCAGAAGTATTTTTGCAATAGGAACATGAGAAACATCAGAATACTCAATACTCGAGGGAAGCTTATTGTTAATTAACAAATAAAGCGACTTGTAGTAGCCTGCAAGTAAAAAAAAAGATCACTTTTAAACACAGTATTTTTTTTTCTCTTTTCCTTAATTTAAATTAATTTGAAAAATACTTTACAATTCATTACATGAAGCTTGACTTAGAAAGACATTTTACAATAGTTCAAGTCACATTCACATAATTAGCAGGCTATATCAGCAATCTCTTTGGAAACATCACATTATAAAATCATTCAGAGATAACCATATTCAGAGTCAGTTTGATTTTCAAAGACCAATCAGCTCTTGCTGATTAAATTAATAATTTGATTTTTTTAAATACTGGCTTATGAAAAACATGTTCTCTTCTCCTTTAAGTGACTCTAGTCATGTTGTCCTTTCACTCTTCCAGAAAGGAAGAATTTTCCACTCTACTCCAAAATATGACTGCATCCTACAGGTAACAGTCCTGCCAGCATAAAGTCCCAATTCTGTGACCACCTTGCCCTAGAAGAATAGGCTGAAGAATACAATCACTATGTCCAGAACAGGGCTCTCCCAGACAGTAATAAAATGCATTATCACCCATGCCATAAAGACATGTATAGAAAGGAATTTATTTTTGTCTCACTGAAGTTCAAATGGAAGCACAAGATTTCATTCTTAAATCAACTTCCTTCACGCTCAATGAACTCCCAAACTAAGACACAAGTTCCACAATTACAGGAACACTGTAAATGCATGAAGTGTCACATCACTGAGACCCCAGTCTAAGAACCCTTCTCAGGGACCACCTAACTTGTCACAGTGGAAGTTCCCATAAAGGAATGACTTGGCAATGCTGACCAGATACAAATGGAAGACAAATTATATCCAAAAACATACACTAATGGAAACTGGTAAGAGATTCTTTACAAGTTAAGCATCAAAAGTGATTAGGAGACAGAACACTTGCAGTTGCACAAAACCACTTCTTTTTGTTCTCATTATAAGTAATCAGAAAGCTAACTTTTAGTAAAAAATTAATGATTCTATGATCTCACACTTTCATATATCAGATGTGAGGACAGAATATTATAATAAAAGAACAAAAACATGCATTTTGGAATACATATTTATTACATAAAATTAAAGTATATTAAAAAAATTATTATATAAAAACCAATGAGACATACAGTTTTTGTTATGCAAATATGTAAGGCAAGTAAAATAAATGTTCTACAATAAAAGTAAATTTTTTTCTCATAGTGACTTCAACATATAGTAGTTGAAACCAAATCCTCAGTAACAGGATTAAGCAGTCAAGTCCACTGAATGCACTTCAAATACTAGAATATATATTAGAAATATACAGAAACAGCCCAATAACTAATGATTGGAAGATCTCTTTCTGCATTTTATACCAAAGAGGATGGATCCAAGAGATTTATTTCAAAATGGTTTTGTCTTTCCTCACAATCCACAAGATTTGCTAACTCAAGCCACCATATCAAAAAGGCAAAATAATTTATTTTGGACATTCCCAGAATAACAAAGTTTCTTTGCAACAAAACATCATTTTGGTGCTAACTACCCAATTCATTAACTTTTGGTATGTTTGCACAGGTGTCACTGACTGCAGTTTAGCAAATAGATTTGCTGATGACAGGAGGAGAGAAATAAAAGCCAGGTCACCATCTCTGCTAAGGTGTCTGAGTGTTGGCAGGATGAAAAGGTAATGCCAATCTAGAAAAACACTGAATATTAACATTTACAGAGAACAGTACTTCAACACAATGACCAACTTCAACACAACTGAAGCTTAGATCTGCCACACTGTGTGTGTCCACATGAGAGTGTCAAACAGGTACTGGAATACAACTTTTGTTAGGCAATATCCACCTACTCCCAAAATCTCTGCTAAAAGTCTGTATCAGTAATTTAGTAGAATATTCAATTTGTAACAGAATTTCCAAAGAAATCAAGCAGTAATTTCTCAAGCCATGACCTCATTACAAGTACAATAGCCATCTAATGTATAGGTTAGTTTATGCAGCACTTTATTCATCATGTCTTTGGTAAAGACAAAAATTTGATTAAACAACATGGGCTTCAGCTGTTTAATTTTTGATTATTTTCCAGAACTTATGGTTCCTAGCTACTCACCTTTTTGAACCATGTAGTGCAAAATTTGTTCAATTACTGATGTCACATAGCTGACATCTTGTAAAACAGGCAAATACGTATTCTCAGATGAAAATACCTCAAGCATTCTCATAGGAAGTGCAACATTCAGACTGTCATCACTGCAGTTCTGCAGTAGCCTATAAATGAAATTAAAATTATTTATAAAGATATTTCTCTTATTTCACCACACATTAACCTTAAAGTAACTTATTTCTATCTACTTGGTTTCCAAGTGCTCTCAATGGTTTAGCTACATCTTTTTGACAACATCTTTATAACAGTAACACCTGATTTTAGGGTATCTACAAATATGGCATTCTACCTTTAATTCCTACTAAATTCTTGCTCTGATTTGAGTGACTTGAAAATTTGGAGGTCTACTGCATAAACCAGAAGAGAAGCAAAGAATAATACATGTTTTCCCAACATGCACCCCTAACTATATTAAAAATGAAGCCATGAAAGCCCCAGAGCAACGTGGGCTGGGAACAGGTGCTAGGGAACATCATATGCATAACTAACACAATATGTCTTCATTTACAGACTGAACTATTAAAAATACAACCATTCCCATCCTTTTAACAAGTTGCTTGGCTAACAGCTACCAGTAAGCACAGAAATTAAGATGATTAAGAGCCTGTTTAGAATTTAAAGTATTGTTTAGTGCTAGATGTGTATGGGCTGACCTGCCCTAACAATGTGCTTTCTTCCCCATCCATATTAAGAGCTGCATTGACAAAAAGATGATTTCCACTGTAGTGAGAATGTACAGTTCAATGCAGTGACACCACAGCTGTGTCACTGCACACACAGACTTTAAAGCCCACCACTCAATTCTTCTCTACTGTCTGGTGTCCTTTCTTAACATGCATAGAGTATACACACTTAGAGGAACACAAGGTTCAGTGACTTAAATGAAACAATTTTCTAAAAAGGTGTATTTTAAAGCTCTGCAGAGTGTAACTAATCCTTATTATTGATAAGAACAAATAGTTTTCTAATAATATAACAACAGATGCCATATATTCAAGTCACCTTAACAGATTTACCTTCCTGTGATCCTCTCACTACAAATAATAAATTTAATGCTGAAATCAATACTGCAACTGCTTAATATGCTTTAAGTTCACAATAAAGTGTGAGGAAGGGCATAATAAACTATCTTACTTTTGAAACAACATCTACCCTAAGCATATCCTTGCAACAATAGTCTACTTCAGATAATAACATCTAAACACTATCAATTCCCAAGAAAATCTGGTTTCCACAAATATTGTGAATGATGTCACTGTACAAAACCAGATAAGAACATACTCAGGCCTATCCTAGGAGAGCATCCCTTAAGCACATGTTGAACTTGAAAGTAAACAATGCTCAAGAACGTTCAACTGTTGCACACAGGAACAGGTATCCTATACCATAGCTGACATTTATTTAATATAAACAGTCCTCTACATAAAATAAATGTACATTTAATACTTCCCTTGCTGCAAAAAGAAACAAACAAGTGCCCAACATAATTTCTGAATACTTTTTACATAGAAAAAAAAAGAACTTACCTGCAACACAGCCCCAACAGCCTTTTTATTTGGAATAAGCAAGTAAGTCTGTCTGGACCATCCAACTGCTTGACAAACTGAGAACTCTGTTTAATTAAATTCTGACACATCCATACCTGCAACAAGATATGCAAAAGTTTTCAGGTTATAATGAGAAGTTCTATCATCTATGGTAACTCAGACAGTAATATTTCAGTGCTGTTGTGGATACCTATGGAGGACTTACAAAACACAAACTCAGACCAAATCATGCTCAGTTTAGAAAAAAAAAATTGTTACACTACATAAACTAAGCACTAGTACTAAACTTTCAAAGTTAAGATGGAGTTACACCATCTGGTAATTTTTTGTTTTTAAATAGCTGCAATTCTTTAATGTCCATTATTAACAGCCACTATGAATCACATTTACTCACACATTTGGGAAACTGGCAGTGACTTTGCAATTGACATGCCAGAAATATTGAACAGTGAGAAAAAAAATATCACCCAGACACCTTGGGAATGACCAGGAGCCTAAGTAGAAATATTGTCTAAAAATTAAAATTCTAATAGAACAGTATTTTTTTTTAACCTTACTGTGAATAATACACATTGGATTTTTCAGGGCTTCATTTCACACACTATGTATGTGCATGAGCACATGCACTTGTAAAATCTAATTTTTAGCTATTGTGACTAAATGAAAAACAGCAGAGTGAACTGAAAAGTGCACTTTCAAGTGAAAGACTACTTTATAAGTGCATGAAATGCAAGGGCTATGGATCAAAGTAAGTAACAGTACTCACCAAACGCTTTGAATCCTCATTCTGTCTATAGAAAAAGAGTAACTGGCGAACTAGAAGAGTCAAATTTGCTCCATTAGCAGTGGAGAAGCTCCCACCAGACTGGGCCAAATTAGCACAGCGATCAAATTCACTTCTTTGGATAGAGTACTTAAAAATAAAACATGCATCAATATATCAGTTATGATTTAAAGCAGAGATGCAAAATTTCAGCTTTCATCCAGCAAGGTTGCAAAGTAGTAAAACAGATACAATGTATGTTTGTCAAGAGATCAAAATATACACATGATATTATAGTTGAAGCTATAACTCCATTCTGTACCTCAGAAAGTACAGTTCCAACAAATCTGTTGCTTATCAGGAATATCACATCAAACATTTTAGTCTAGTTTACTCAAATTAACGAATTTAAACAAAGGAATCTACCCAACAGCAACTTAGAACAACTTTTTGACTCAAACTACCACCTTAGCCATACTGCAAAAAAAATTAAAAGCTCCACTGGTGTGTCAAAGTTCTTAATACCTAATGGGTTTCATCCAATTTTTCAGCTAAAAAAAACCAGGGTAATCCCACTGAGGTCCAGTCACATCAGTGCTTTGCAGAACACAGATCTGCTTACTAAAATCATGAGTTTGAAATGAAAATACCAAGAGGGAAAAAAGAACTTCCACTTTCTTAAATACTCAAAATGATTTTTCAATGAAATTATTTATTACTAGAAAGTCTCATTCTCTGCAAAATTGTTTAGCATCCTTCTAACTAAATAAACAGGTACTGACTTGGTGTTTTCTGTCTCTGTACCCTCTTACAAACGACTGGATTATTATTGCATTTTTCAGCCTCCGCCTTTCTTCCTGTAAAACAAAGCAAGAAAACTGAAATCAACACCACAGGATTGACTTTAATTTCCACCATTTTATTAAACACATTTGTATTCAAAATTTTATGGGTTTTTAATGAATTAATGTGTTTTTAATGAAAATTAAGCAATAATCATTAGTAAAATAAATTATTTTAATGCTTATATCCAATACACATAAATCGATAAGAATGCTTTTTGGTTTTAAGCACAAATTTATTATTAGATATTGCAAAAGGATCTTTAATACTCAGTAAGTATGTAACACTACAGAAATCAACATAAACATTTCATTACTTTGCATCACTTTATTATTAATGCATTTTATTAGACAAAGTTTTAATACCATATTGAAAAATGCTGAAGCATTCACCAAATCCAATGACATCATTCCTCTTTCTGCATACAGCAGCAAATACTGAGGACCCACTTATTTGTTTTCATTCCAATAATACAAAAGCATTATGATGCTGGCACAGTTTAGATGTTGGGAAAACAATTTTTAAAAATCATTTCTTTGGAAACAGTACTTCTGTCAAAAGGAAAATGAGGCTTAAATTTAGCTCATTTTGGCCCAGGAGCACAGTATGGAAAATAATAAAAATTCTTAGTCTCTTCTCCAAACCAGACATATCTAGTGAGTCCTTTTATGACATCTTCCTCAGTAGGTGGAAAGAGTAGCAAAAATTACTCCTTTACAATGGCTCTGAAGAACTGAATGCCAGCTTGCTTGAGATGCTATGGAAAGAGCTCTTGGAGGGTTCCCTGACAACATCCTCAGCATATCCCATTACAATAAATATCTACAGGAAGTGGCTACTGTAGCTATGTTTGTAACAATGTCCATATGCTTTCTCAGGGAAATAAAGAGAGAAATAAAGAGTTGTTCATGAACCTAGAGCTACAAAGCAGTGATTGAAGGAAAAGTACAAGGATCAAGAAGCCTGATTTAAAAAGAGAAATTTCAACCTAATCTATTCTTAAACTACAATGAACCTGTAATTCTGAGAGTCACCAGGCAAAACAAAACACCTAATGTTTTCATAAATTTAATTAAAATACTTTTAGGAAAATTCACATAAACTTTCAATTGACAAAACCTTGATTGCTAATTTATTGTCCTATAAAGACACGTTTAAAATTTAAAAACACAACCTGAACCGACCAGGGAGACCACCAGGAAAAACTGCTGTTCAAGGCCTATTTTATTTTTCTTGGAAAACCCTGGTTCTTAAAGCAACTTCTCAGAATAAGCACATTCTTGAAGACTCTAATTATCTCTAAAGCAAGGACCAAAATCAAAATGTTGATAGGCCAAAGTGTATTTTTCTCTCCAAAGTATCGACAGTAAAACTGCAACAAGGACAGAGTTTCAGAGAGGTGGTGTCTCTTCATAATCATAATGTAAAGCTCAACTAAAACACAGGTAAGTTCTCTCTAGGTACTGGTTTTATCTCAGAACACATAATTGTCAATTAGAGACCCGTAATTGCAAAGGTTTTAAATCCGAGGTCACTGCTAAGATTCTGCTACAGTCAGTTTTTTAAAAGCCATAGCAGATTTTATTCTCAGAGGAGTCATTCATTTTGTGAAAATGTGCTCAATGCCACAGCAAATCATTGTGTGCACACTTGTACATGCACTGGGATGAGTGCATGGCTCTGCATCAGCTTTGCAAAGGACAGAGCCAAGCAAATGAATGAGTTCATGGACCACAAAGAAGAATTTTTACATATGTTGCTCATTGATCATAAATCTGATTCATAACGTGGAATTCTGAACTAATGGGTGAAATCCAGGTACTTTCATACTTGAACTTAATCCATAACTACATACCCATGTTGGAAAGAAAAGAAAAGCAGTAACTGTCCACAGAAACTGAGGAGCCACTGCAGAACGCGTGCCTAATCTAGCATGAGTAAAACACACTTTTAAGGGCCAAAGAGCTGTTTTCTTCATGAGCATGAAACCTGCACAGTTACACTTTCTAAACAGTATTTAACACCAAAATGTTTTCAACTTATATCAGAGGGGTGGGGGGAAAATGCAAGAATTAACATATTCACTCAAATTCCATACCACTATTTTTTTTTTCTTTCCTTTCAGCGCCTATTCCTCCTTTGCATTATTCCAGACTGAATTATCCAGAGCAGTAAGCCTTCATCACAAACTAGTATTAAGGTTGCTTACAGCTTCACACATCCGATTCTCACTGCTCTTTAATTATCAGGTGATTTCAAAGCACTTGAGCACTTTTCAAAGCATTCAAGAATCACTGTTCTGATTTTATCTTCACAGAACTGAGGCACACACTGGGGAAGTGAAGTACTAAAGGTCAGCCAAGAAACAACAGCACAACCAGGAGCAGAAGAAAGTTTGCTGAGACCAACCCATAGTAATAGACTATGGACAAGGTAAAATTTGCAATTTACTAGCCAAATCCCTATCTTTTCGAAACAAAGATTAGATCAAATAAACACCGAAGTAAAAGGGAACATTCCCTTTGCACGCAGTACATGCTGATCTTCTTTTGAGATTAAAAGTACTCATAAGAAACATCTTAAAGCACTCAAACTGTTTTTCCAATTAAAGCATACTTTATACAGAAGTTGCAAACTGAAAGAAAACAGTGCTGAACGAAGTACAACTGCAGCAGAAGTACTTTGCAGACCAAAGAAAAATCCAGTGGGTAGGCAAACGCTTACAGGCTACTTTACCTCTCGTTTTCTCCTTTCTTCCTGAGTACGATGAAGGAGAGAAGCCTTTTCTTCCTACAAGACACAAATAAAGATACTACTGCATTTTCATTCAAACGTGCTTCAACTGTGTTCAGGATATTTAATGCAGACTTCACTTTAGGGATTTCTCGGAATGCAGAACACGTAAACATAGAGAAAAGTAGGTGCTAATCGTTTTCTAAACTCACATATACAGGACTTGCAGCCCTCCCAAAAGAACAGTGATGGAGGGAAGTTATATCCCTATGAAAAGAAACAGGTAAAGAGCAGCAAACTCTACTGATCCCTGTCCAAGTTTATGTTCTCAGCATCCCAGTTACCCCAGCAAATACCAGCCACTTACAAATGGCAGAGCTGGAGCACAGTAAGGTCCCAGACACCAGATGACACCAGAAGTCTGAGTGTTTTCCTTGCCTAGAGGGTACATAAATCCCCGGCCCAGGTGCACACAGCAAGCTGTGGCACGTTCAGAGCAATCACATCCCGTTCCAAAGCCCCATGCTTTTGTCTAACTTACAAAAAAGCATGAAGCTCTTCTATTTACTTATCCTTCTTCTCAAAACTTGTCCAGAAAAGATGTCGAGAGAGACACAGCATAAATGGCAGGAATTTTTTCTTTAGAAATTTTGAACTCTTTACGCAAATTAAGGCTACACACCAATCACTTTCAGGACGGTGATCTCACCAACAGAGAAAAAAAAAGAATACTAAAGTATTCATGAAGCCTCAAAACTCGGTATTATTACAACAGAAAAACCATGCATTAGCTTTTAAACCACAATCTTAGATGAGTACTCATAGACTGCAATATATAAACAAAGCTCTATTTGCAAGTGTCTCTTACTGGGTGGTTCTGGGCAATTTCCAAGGAAATACACAAAATAATTCAATTTTGATGCACAGTATTCAGTTTCCACTGCAGGCAATAGGAGATGAAGGCACCCTGGCACCTTCCCAAATTCAGTCTAAAACACACAGCAGATTTAAGGAAACTATTTTCATTTTTTGACACTAAAACACATATGACAACTTTTTCTCCCTATGCCCCCTATTAGCCTAGAGAAGTTAAGAAATTAAAAAACACTCAAACTAAAAATGTGTTGCATTTTAATACAGAAAAATCAATTTAAAGTTGGCAAACAAATGTTTATAAAATATTTAACTACAGCTGAAACAACTGTGCTGGAATACTTTCAATGTCTATCAGCAAGATACAAAAAATGAGAGCAAAACTCTTCTGCATTTCTTTTTTGATGATACAGAGGAATCAAAGTCATAATTGTCTTCCTTTCTTTAGGACAGAAAATACTCTAACACAGACCACCAAGAGAGTGAAAAATAAAAAAAATCCCACAAGAAGGTTAACCATAGTTCCTCTAAAGACAGTATTTATGGCCAAAGACGCCACTAACTACAGCTACTGCCCTCTAAAGACAGGGTTTGTTCCATGTGTTAAACACAGTATAAACAAAAGTAAGTAAAACCATACATACAGATTATATATCTCAAACAGTACAGAAATGCACATACAAAGACAAAACAAGATACTAAATTAATAACTAACAAATGGCTTAAAGTTTCAGGACTTTTTCAACAGCTGATACCTTATGCATTAAAGAAGCTGGGGAAATGTCCCTTTTCAGAAGTGGTCATTCTGCAGGCAGCACTATGTAAAGTGCATTTCTGCTTAGAAACAACATTTTTTAATTTGTTCTTACACTTCCAAAAGAATTGAAAGAAAAAGCAGAACAACATATAAAAAAAGAAAAACACATTGCTATGTGACAGTAGAGAATGGTATGAAAAACCACAAACAAACACTGTAAATACAAATGATCAGCAGATAAAGGAAAGTAGGTGGTTAGAGGGCTTATCAAAAACAATTTTAAATCATTTGAAGAGAGAGGAAGATCTATCAGGACGATGTATCCTCACTTAGTGTATCACCAGCTTTTCACTGATGAGGAACTGGATGTCTCTGTAGCAAGCACTCTTTAAACCAATCCACTCTTTAATAAAAGTTAGGTTTTTAGTTAGCCACATACTTGCTTTGAGTACTTGTAAAGAAAAATGCCAACTTGTTGAAGTATAAATTAAACAAAACAGAAGAACTGTCCTAAGGCAATAAAATAGTCAGGTAAGTACATCCCACCTTCAAAGAATTATTATGGGTAAAATAATATTGTTACTCATGTTCACAAGATATACACAGATCATAACTATAACTAAAGAACATATTAAAATTAAATTCAAGAAAAATATATCCCCTTAAGAATTATTAAACCAAGCTGGAATAAAAGAAAAATATATCCCCTTAAGAATTATTAAACCAAGCTGGAATACACAGTCTCTTCAGAAATTAAAAAGTAACAGTACATGTGCAAAATAAAACAAACATGCGTTAAGGAGATGAAAAGAACCATGAAATAATCTTCACCTACAAAGGGCATTCTAACAAAATCATTTCTTAAAGACAGGTAACTGCAGTCACCTCTGAAATCCTCCCTGAATTGCCCCTTAACAGCCAGCACTTGAAAAGGAGCCAAACTAAAGTGTTCTGTGGCTGGTTGTGAACGACAACAGCGTTCCTCAAGTAAAACACATCTGACAACTCCCACCCAGAGTCTCTTGACTGCTGCCAGCAACAGCCACTGTTCTAGCACCTCCTCCTGCTGCCGACAGCCAGAACTCCTCACGGTAGGAGATGGCCCGATAGGAACTCCCAAAGATCACATCTGGCTCACTCCCCACCTTGCCTTGACCCTGTGGTGGTCATGCCACCGTCTTTCTTCACCCGCCAGTCAGGCATTTGCCAAGTGTTGAGTCTTCCTCTCAAGGTAGGCAGGCAGGCAGCGTAGGGGGAAGGAAGCATGAGCTTGTCCTGACTCTGTCCACCCTAACTCAAAAGGAGTAAAAAGCCATTCCCTGAATCACAGTCGTCGACTTTTTATGATGTGGTCTCCTTCCTTCAGGAGCTTGCCCTCCCAAGCACAGAAGAGGGAATACACTGTCCGTGAGTTTTCATGCAATGTAGGACACATCTGGCAGTGCCTTTCCTCCAGCAGAGAAACCACAAGCAGCCTCCTGCTGTAGCATGAGAGCTGCAGCACCATGAAAAACCCAACCTGAGAAGTTTTCTGTGAGGCATGGCACAAAGAAATAAGAAAGCAGACAAAGCTTATGTGACAGGAAAACACAATGCAACATTACAGATGATCACTCAAAGGGTAAGACAGAAGGAGGAAGGAGGTGAAAACAGGGAAGCAGATGGAGGACAGCATACAGAAAGGAAAACTTGTGCCTGCCACCAAAGAAATGTTGAGTAACACTTGAAATGTTAATTTGTACATGGGCATAAAACTGCTATGTACTGTACTATTCATCACAGCAAGTTCCAAGCAGCACCACTGCTGTAAGGGAGCAGCTGATGAGAACAGCCACATCTGACAGTGGAATAATGTCAACATCAGGGCTTCAAAAACACCAGTTCAATCCATAATGAAAAAAAAAAATTGAATTAAAATTGTTTTCTTATCCTTGTTTTGTTGAAATTAACTTTTTGGTTCCAAAAGTATGTTTGCAGAACTCCTAGCTTTCACATATCCTAGAAAAAGACTGAATAAGGTACACAAGTATAGAAATTATTATTCTTTTCCTTCTGCATTTGAACACTTTGTCTGCACAGAAATAAACTTTCAGACCTCTTGGTTCAAACCCCAAATTCAAAAAAGCAAAATGTACACATAATTAAATCCTTTTCAACACTTCTAATATTTGTTGACTCTTAAAATCTGAAATTGAACACTCCTGGACAGCTATGTTAATCAAGTCATCTTATAGCAAATAAATTTAAAACCTAAATATGCCAGATGCAAAGATGAAACAGAATAATTATCTTCAGGTACCAGCTAAACACTGATTACAGTTTTTTTTTAAAACTAATAATAACACACTGAAGCCAAAAAAATTAATATTATTAACAAATGTTTGATGCTTATTTATAAAGAAAGACGGTTTATTTTGGTTAGTAGTGGAGAATGCTTTGTATTTCACATTACAAGAGGTCATGTAAAGTACAAGGCATGACTTTCTATGAAATTTTCTTTAAAAAACAAGTAAGCACTTAATTTTTGTGGACAAATACAACAATTTGTATGGTTTTAATCTATAAAATCCAGGAACTCAAATCTTTTTTTCTTTCCTTAAAATGAGGAACATGACTTCACAGATGAATTTAACTTGAACCACATAAAAATCAGTAACAACTCCTGAAACAAATGAAGTGACCTAAGCAATTAACAGAAAAAAATTCCTTTCAAAACAAGTTTTCAGTAACTCCAGCAAATAAATCGAAAATTTTCTAACATTAATTTTTATAGAACTAATGTGGACACTGGGAGATATCCCCCACCTTCTCAACAATGTTTCTATTTCTCAACATTATTTTAGACAAGATGAACTCCAACTGGGCTTTAATATGAATAGTAAAAGAAATTTGCATTTTTAAAGGCTTACAATGTCTTCAACTGGGCCTCAACAACTAAAATTCCACTGAATATGTCTGAGTATGTTCAGCAACTTGAAATATTCAGCTTTTAACCAGTTTGTGACTGTACCTTGTAATGATGTAAATAATCAGAGGTGTGTTTACAAGTAGAGCAGACCATCTTGCAGAAGGCAGTTTAAACTATGCCCAGGAGGAGGCACTTGGGCCAGGAAAGCCTGGCCTCACCGAAGCCAATGCCACACTGCTTGCTAGAAAACACCTCAGCATTTTAGCTGAAATTCACTGTGGGGGGATCTGAAACCTCTTCCATCAAGGCACCACAAAGCCACACACAGTGGAAGCAGGATTTGATCAGAGGCTTTAGGGGCCAAATGAAATGCAAGAAAGTTGCTTTTACATTTATGCCCAGCCTGTCCCTATTGTGATTTTTAATATGTTTATTGTACACAAAGTTGTAGTTGAGTGATTTCTAGTGAAAGGCATCCCTACCCATGGCAAGGGGATTGGAACCAGGTAATCTTTAACATCCTTTCCAACCCAAACCATTCCATGATTCATCATTTTCTCAGGAACAAGCGGGGAGAATGTACTTATAAAAGCAGAAGTTTTTGCTCTGAATCTGAAAAAATTGCACATGACTGAAAATAACAGCATAATCACTGCTGCTGTCAGCTAACTACACTCCATCTTTTGCAGCTTGCTTCCAAATGAGGAGAATTTCAAATGTTAAAGAGAGAACAAAATGTCCAAGAATGTAGTATGCATCAACCGTGTCGTTTCCTACCAACAGGCAGTCATTATCTTACAGATGGTAAGATATGACTTCCATGCCACAGATCTGAAATTCCAAGAGTATTTCAAGATTTATGTTGTGACACTGCAAGATTCTGAATAAAACACAGCTCTGACTCAGAATGAGGAATGTACCTGCACACAGATCTATGCCATGTGCCTTATGGTACAAAGGTCTTAGGGAGCAAAGCACTGCAATTCCTTCCCACCATTCAAAAATAAACACTGAATTTGTAACTCTAACCTAGAATTTCTGCACTATAAATCCTTAGCATCATTTCACTTCCATTGTCACATGGTGTAGCTTCAAATAAGTTATAATAAAATAGAAATTATTCCTTCCTAAAATTATTATGTATTTTCCTCAATCAATCAATCAGTAAGAGAGAAATAAAATCATTTTTAAACTGTCCCATCAATGTTTATATCCTACAGACATCTGTCAAGATAGCCAATCCCAACCTTGGCAGATCTCTCCATACACTGGCAATCTTACAGTTTCTTACAGCTTCTGTAACTTTTATTCCACAAGAAGTTATTTCATGTGTAGAATACAGACAACAAAGAGCAAACAAGGTGCTTCTGGAGTTCTCCCTCTGCACTTCAGCTGAAAGCAGGAGGAAATATATCCAAGAATCTAAAGGTTAATGTCATGCTATTAATTTAAGAAAGTACATCAGTAACTACTTAATTAAAATATAAACAAACTTTCTAAATTGAAGATCTCTGATTATTAAAAATGTCCATATTAAATGACTAAGACATTTTAAAATACAGATGGAGTCATCAGTATTTGGTCATTAGTAAGCTTTCATGTCTTCCACAAAAAAAGCTAAAGACCAAAAAGAACCCTGAACTCAATGAAGCTGCTTTCACTTTCCCTTTCGTGACAGTGCTAACCCATCTGTACTACAAATTCTGAAAAAGGAGGGTTTTTTTAAAATCATCTCATAACACATAATAATTTTAAAATACTTTATTTTATTGGGATTTATAAAAGCACAGTTTAGATACCTCAAGTGATACTGTACATTTGACTTACATTTGGTCAGTGCTGCTGACCACTGTTTTGGGGTAGCTGTACTCACATCAGGCTCCACTGGCACCTTTAACACTGACTGGCTCCTCAAACAGGCGTCCCCATGTCCATAAGGTTTTGTCATTGCTCTGCAGTGGTGCAACCACGTTTGGGGAACTTCCCCAAAACTACAGAGTTATTCTTTTAACCATTTTACCTGTTAGACTTCCAAGGTTTCATTCACCATAAAACGATGTGGAGCTACAGAGCCCCTGGTACCTCTCAGCACTGGCCTGGGGATCCTCTGCATGGATGTACAAATGCACTGCTACCTCAGATTTTTCTTAGTACTAACGAAATTAATGAAGTAACACTAGGCCTGACTATCCCAAATCAGGCTGAAATGGTTAAACCAATTTTGTGCTGTGTTCAACCTCCTGCTAAAACCAGTGAAAGCTGCCAGCTGTCCCCAGCATCTCGGTGACACTCCACCTAGCAGAAATATGTTCACTGCACGGGACACAGGGAAGCACCCAGGTGAAGGACCATCTGTTTCAGTCCCCTGCACAGTTGGGTTGGGTGAGGCCAATCTGAGCTGCACCCCAAGCCAACTCTTCCTGCACAGCGTTGCATTTCCTGCCTAACACACCAGACTCTCTGCAGCCCCAGCCTTGCAGACACAATTACTGTCCTGTACAAAATGTCCATGAGTAATTCAAGATGTTCCTGTATTGAACTCCAATAACAGCATTCGGTTTTGGAGGCTACTTTACTTCAGAAGCACAAAAATATGGTTTGCCAGTTACAATTAAACTAAATTTGAAAATTTCTTTTTAAGAGCCTCATGAAGTAAGGAACTGTGTTTTAAAGATGATGATAAGCTACCCTGAAAATAAAAATAAATCAAACCCACAAAAATTTGCTTCGCAAATTGTAAATAAAACCCTCTATCTACACCCTAAAATACATACACAACAGTTCAAATAGTCCAGATGAATCAGCAGATTCTTTAAAGTAGATATGAAAGGAAAGTCCAGACACTGACAGTATCACCTACATTTTTACACTTATGTATAATGCAATATTATAATGTTACAATAATATTCTGAAAGGATCAGTCACTGAGGTAGTAACTTTGAGAACATTAAATTGCAACCTAGGACTAGAACAAAAACAAGTGATACTTAAAAACTACTTTTTTTTGTCAAAAGATACAGGTGGATTGAAGTGCCTCTCTAGAGCATCCACAGCTCAGACAGTAACACACTTGAATATAAGATGCAAACCATGCAAAAACAGACCTGAAGCTCTCTGGTTTTGTAACTCAAAAATGCCATACAAGCTAGTGATGAGAAGGCACACTGGATTCAGTACCTAACTGCCACAATTATGCAAGTCCTCAATTGGACTTGTATCACTGTGCTTCTACTGATAGAACTCATTGAACTCAGCCCCTTATGAGGCTTAGGGGAACTCTACAGACACACACTGCGGTGCCAGACAGGTGTCAGCACATGTGAGCCGTGACCAACACACTTTTTGTTTGCAGCTGCACTTCCATCAGCAAAACCACGCTTCTAACAGTGCTGCTGACCACTGTTTTGGGGTAGCTGTACTCACATCAGGCTCCACTGGCACCTTTAACACTGACTGGCTCCTCAAACAGGCGTCCCCGTGTCCATAAGGTTTTGTCAGTGTTCTGCAGTGGTGCAACCACGTTTGGGGAACTTCCCCAAAACTGGGTACAGAGTTATTCTTGGCACAAAGCAGCCTGTATGGCCCCAGTATTTCAGAGTTGTGCCTTCTTCCACCAAAGGAATCACAGCAGGCTGCACTAAGTATACAGCTAGCTGATGCCTTGATGGGACTACCAGAAAACAGAGGCTAGACAAAATGAAAAGGATAAAAGCAGGTATTTATTGAAGAGCCTCCAAGGTGCACTTTGGGCAGTCAAAAGCCTTCAGAAAGGTTACACCCAAAATGGACAACCAGATCAAGGGTTTTCATACTTTTATAAGTTTGGTTCATTTGCATATCAGGGTTAATGCTCCAATTATGATTTCAGGTAATGAAGTCATTACCCCAAGTCTGTTGCCCCCTTTAGAGGCTTTGTTTACTTATTTCAGGGCCTGGGACAGCAAGGTGTCCTTGAAGTTCAGGCCTAGAGAGGATTTGTTTTGTCTGACCAGAACAGAACAGTAACTTACAGGCTATATGGAGTCTTAGAGTTACACACTAAAGCATTACAGGATATGAAAAATATAAAAGCTAAAATCCTAAGGCATCAAGCTACCAAAAGCATGGCAGAGATACAGCACTGGATCTTTCTAAAATTATACATCATTTGGAAGGGGAAGAGCATTTGTCAAAAAATTAGGTTTTTAGTATGTGTACCAAAAGCTGAAAGGAAATAATTTACAATTCAGTCTTCTGTAAAAATGAAGCCTATAGGTATGAGAAACATGATCCCAAGGAACCTATGATGTGAAATAATGAGAAACTCAGGGAACCTACATAAACATTTCCCACACCAACCTCTGATGTATGTTTTCACTGAAGTTCAGGTAAACTGCATTTAGAGGTAGTTTTTAGTACTGTTTAAATAAATTCTTTCATCAGTACCATACACAGTTTCTGAAAATAAGCAGCTATTTCAAGGACACTCTAGAATATCTATATAACCGTGATGCCCAAAGCTGCATGTAACTGATTTGCACTGATGCAGCACAAGCACTTTGATGAATCAATGTAAAATCATGAAATCTGTGCACCAGTCAGTATCAATCTCATCATGAAAAACACAACCTCTACTGCACAGAGTGAAGGTTGTGCATCAATTTCAGCTTCCAGTCCTTTACATGCTAGTATCTGCCCTTGGAAATCTATGCCTGCATAACATGAATAAATTTGTCCCATATAATTAAAACAGACATAATTCTGATAGGTTTTCATGATTTACCAAGTATAAAAGAATATCTTACAACAGTTGTTTACTTCTGTAGAAGGCAACATGTTCAGCAAGAAGCACTATGACCAAGTCAGGGTCAAAAGTTGCTAAGCACCTGAAGTGTACAGCTCAGGACCAGGGCATGTTCTGCCAATTCCTACTTAAGCTGGGGAATATTTATGGCATTTTGACTCATGTAATGCCAGTTTATGTAGCCTAACGAGCAGAAATGTAGCAAAATAAACAGAAGATGACTCAGAGGAAAAGCTGCATAATCTAAACACAGTTCTGAACACAATCTCTTCATATTAAGTCAATACGCCAAAATGCAAACTTCACTGTGATTTTAATACCACAAACTGCAGCATTTCTGTTCATTTCCTCATTGCACTGCCAAACCTTAAAAGTTTCCAAGAACCCAACTTGCTTTTAGTGCACAGTAATGAAAACTTAAGACTTTTTTTCACTCAATTAAAATTCAAAAATACTAATGGAAACACTCATTAGCTTCCCACACAGCCATCTCCAATGACAACAGGGAGACTCAGTATTTTCACGGTGAATTAAAGTAACTCCTTCAGATCAGGCC
Organism: Lanius collurio; assembly: GCA_020086605.1. Lineage (NCBI taxonomy): Eukaryota > Metazoa > Chordata > Aves > Passeriformes > Laniidae > Lanius > Lanius collurio. Next base: position 2,559,153 of record JACBWW010000017.1, read on the forward strand.
ACTTCTAAAAGCACTTAGTCCTTCCTGTCGTTCTTCCGAAGTCCTGTGCCCTCCAGTGCTCGACTAAGCATTTGCTTACCCTGTCCAATCAGCAATATCCGAATAAATCATTCTGCTTCTTTCCCATCAATAAACAGAAGGAGATCAATAGTCTGGTACAGCTGACAATTAACTGCTACTCACCCTGCGCACTAATTGACTGAACCTAAACTTGACAGAGACCAACCCGGCAGCCCTGGCTCACGTGGATGAACCACCCCCAGCGATTCGGGTTGTGTGAGGCTGTGTGTGTTCCACATCCCTCCGGCGAGACAAGTCCACGCCAGACAGTCCCTGTGGAGGGAAATGACAGCAGGTCCCCGAGTCCTTCCCCCTTGGAAGATCTGGAGAGCGACTGCTCGGGAGGTGCCACCGGCCACGACACCCGGGATCGATCGATCTCCTGCGGGGGGGACGAGCCAAGGAGATATTTCCTCGCTTCCCACAATTCTTACTACACTACAAGCCTGGGATGATGTGGCCTGATTATACAAAAATAATAATAAGAGAGAGGCAGGGAGATCGGAGATAAACACATCATGAGGAGGGGAGGGTTTTCCCCCTCTATTAAACCTTAGTCATCGCTGCTCCCATTTCCGAAGGCCCGACGGTAAAAGCACCGATAGCAGGGCGGGGGGCGGCGGAACCGACACAGACACAGGGACGGGCGGGCGCCGCTCCTTACCTTCCTACTCGCTCCTCCGAGGGACACCTTGGGCCTTGTTTTGAAATCCCCTTCAAAGCTGAACATGTTTACAGCTTATCCCATGGGGAGCGGGGCCCGGCCGGCCGGCAGGGCGAGCGGAGGGGCCGCACGAAACCCCCGGGCTGGCGCCCCGCGGCCCGCCCGCCCCCGCGGGGCTGCTGCCCCGTCCCCCGCCTTCGCCGCGGCCTTCGCTACCCCGGTCGCCCCCTTCCTGACCGGCTGCGACGGCGGAGCGTAGTGGGAGGAGGGAGAAGGAGGAGGAGGGAGCGGAGGAGGGGGCACTGGGAGCGCTCCCGCCGGCCGCGCAGAGAAGATGGCGGCCGCCCGCCGCCCGCCGGGCGCGCTCCCGACACACGGCCGCGCCCGCCGCCCCGCCCCCGGCCCGCGCCGGCCCTCAGCGGCGCCGGCTGTGCCGGCCGCGGGTGTTGCACGGGAAACTTTCCCGCTCCGGTGTCCGCGGGAGCTGCCCGCGGGTGTGCAGGGGCGGCTGGAGCTGCACTGCGCTGTTGTGCCGCATCCTGCCCAGGCGGGCTGCGCTGAGGGCGAGAACCGAGCTGAGGGTCCAGCCGGGCTTCGGCACAGGGCTGCCCTCCTCAGCGTTAGTGGACTGTGGGAACACACTTGTTACACGCGCGCACACACACAAATAGATAATTCGTACTTTTGGTAGGATAAACATAACAGAATAAATTAGGCTGAAGAAGACCTCTGAGATCACACAGCCGAACTTTTGACCAAACACCTCCATCAATAAGTGCCGCATCGACTTAACTGTAGGAACGGTGACCACTCCCCGGGAAGCCCATTCCAATGTTTACTCACCCTTTCCTGTGAAGAAATTCCTCCTTGTGTCCAACCTCAATATCCTCTGGTGTCACTTCAGGCCAGTTCCTCTCGTCTTGTCACTGGGAGAAGAAACCGACCCTCACCTGGCTACACCCTCCTTTCACCGAGATGTGGAGAGCGATGAGGCCGTGCCTGAGCCTCCTCTTCTGCAGCAGGAGATGGATATGTGATGCACATTGCCCCATTGCAAAGGCTTCGTCAAGACGAGGACTGAACACACCTGTAAAGGCTTCTGTGTAGCTGTGACAAGACACAGCCATGAAAATACACCCGAGAAGGTCCGTGATAGAGGTGGGCTGGCACAGGAACGTGGCCTCGACAGCTGATGAGGAGTGGAAAAAGAAAAAGGCTGTGATCTAAAAGCACCAAAGAGAAAAAGTCCGTAATGTCAAAGCAGCAGACCCAAATGGTGAAATGATACCTAAGGTTGCTTTACATTTCTTAACTCATTCTCCATTTTTCAGTGCGGTGTCTGCATCCCTCCAGATACAGAGGTGGCCCAAACAACAGCAATAACAAAAAGCAGTTCTTCAGTCTGCAGCTCAAGGTGGTAAATAAATATAGGCGGCCAAACCCAGCTTTCGTTCCCTTCAGTGGAAATTTGATTTCACAAGCTCTAACTCGTGAATTCTCACATCAGCCTATCACAACAAACAAATGGCAAGCACCCACGTCAGGAGAGGATGTGTGCGCCTTGCAGCTGTTTGTACCAAGAGCACAATGCTCTTTAACTGTTGTCAAGCTGACAAAATGAAATATTTGTTGAGATTTCATTGGATTTGGATAATTCGGAAGAGTCTAAATTTTAAAATGTCAGACTTTTCATAAGGGAATGAGTGCTTGGCAAGAGTGAGCATTAGCCTGGCATTTCTCCAGATAGTCTCAGTATAAGCAAGCCTGGCCTCCTTAAATACTGTTTACAAATGCAGATGGGGTTTAGAGTATTGTGAAATACCACATCAAATGTTTGTTCATAGTTTCAACACATTGCATTGCTGGTGAAATATCCCACCACTCTGTATTGCAATGATAGGAAGTTTTTTCAAACATGACAAGATTCATTTCAATTTGGCTTAAGCCTTGATAAACTCTTTAAGTCTCATACAAAAAAGGACTAGTCTAGGTGTCCCTAGCAGTTAATTAATTAATTTTCATTATCACAGAAGCAACCTATTAGGTCATGAGTTTGTGCCATGTTTATCAGTTGCAAAGACAACTTAAGAATGCAATCCTTCTTCATGTAAGAGGCCAAAGAAACATGAAACTACACAGAGCAGAGTTTCTATGAAGTAGGGTTTTGACTGATACACATTTGACGTGTTCTAGCTCCAGCATAAGGACACAAGATCTTCTGCTGACCCTGGCTGTTACCTTCTGCCGAAGTAGTTGGTAAATGACACAGGCCCAGCTAATGAATGTCTGAGTCTTGGTGATCTCTGGCATCCCCAGCACAGGAAGGACATCAACCTGTTAGATTAAGTCCAGAGGAGGCCACCAAGATGATTAGAGGGATGGAGCTCCTCTCCTACAACAAAAGGTTGGGAGAATTGGGGTTGGAGAAGAGAAGGCTTTGGAGTGACCTCATTTGGCCTTCCAGTACCTGAAGGGAGCCTGCAAGAAAGGTGGAAAGAAAGTTTTTACAATGCAATGCAGTGATAGGACAAGGAGGAATGGCTTTATACCAAAAGAGAGTAGGTTCAGATTAGATACTAGAAAAAAATTCTTTACAGTGAGAGTGGTGAGGCACTGGAACAGATTGCCCAAAGAAGTTGTGGTTGCTCCATCCCTGGAAGTGTTCAGGGACAGGTTGGATGGGACTCTGAGCAACTTAGTCTAGCAGGAGGTGATCCATGGCAGGAGAGTTGGAACGAGGTGATCTTCAAGGCCCCTTCCAACCCAAGCCATTCTGTGGTTCTATGATTTGCATGTGCCACTCGATGCCATGACTGGTTTAATATTCTCAGGGAGCAGCAAGAACGGGTTGTTCCATGAAGGAAGCAAAGTGGATTCCCCCAGCATGACCCCAGCACATGCCCTCCCAGGTAAGAACAGAATCCCATAGGATCCAGAGAGAGGGGGCAGAGCCTGGCAGTGGTTACACAGGATTCACTGACAGCCCCAGGCAGTGAGGGGATGAGTCCACAGAGGCCAGACAGAGCTATGATGTTGGTCCATGGTCAATCCAGGAGGCAGGGCTGGAAACAGGTACAGCTGAGCTTAGATGGACTGATGAGCAGGGGGATGAGTGAGTGGGGGCCACAGATGAAGCTGTTCAGGGCAATCCAGGGCCCTGACAAACATATACTCAAAGGTGTAGGAATACTGCTTTTGTATGTGTGCTAACCCAACTGCCTCACCTGCTGCAATCTTTCCCATCGTCCTCATCTCCTTATTGCACATTCCACAAGACTTTTTGTGTTCTCCTTGATGCCTTAAGAGGCCTCCTAAAAACAGAGACTAGACAGGAGTAAGGGAATAAGGGAGGTATTTATTTGAAAGGCCTTCAAAGGTACCCTGGGGAGCCACAGGCTATTGCCAAGATGGACCCCAAGATGGACAACAGGTCATGAGTTCTTCACACTTTTACAGGTTTGGTTCATTTGCATATCAGGGTTAATTCTCCAATTAAAGCTTCAGTTTAGTGATGTCATTTCCCTCAGCTTGCTCCCCTCTCAAAGGCTTTTGGTTTGTACTTTTTGGGCCTAGGACAGTCTGGGTGTCCTTGGAGAGCAGGCCCAGAGAGGCTTTGTTATGTGTACCTAGTACGAGAGAGCAGAAATTAACAGGCTGCAAGAAACTTCAGAGTTACACACTAAGCAGTGCAGTGATTTGAGAAATATAAAAGTTAAAACCTAAGGCGTCATCCTAATCACAGTTCTCTGCCCTGTAATTGTACCTGTTTTGCCTCTGCATGCATGTGTACACATTGCTCCCAGGTACAGGTGACCTGCAGAAGTCCAATTGTTTATCAGATGCAGTCTCTTAAAAAGATGTCATTACCCAACATTTTCTTTCCCCCTGAAATCAAGTCTTCCAAGTGAGTGCAAATACCATCTTTTTCTTGTAAATGCATGCCATAGAAATTAAAACAGCAACTCAAAGATAGTCACAGTTGTAGACAATATTCAATCCATATTACAGAGAAACTTCTCTATAGAGTGTCTCCAGTGCCTGCCTCTAGGTACCAGGGACAGGAAAAAATCCATGGTGCCAAATGGCTGTTGTAAGATATTCCTTTCTCACTGTGAGCAGCTCGGAGCAAAGCCATCTTCTAAAAGTCTCTTGTTGACACTTCTGAATGTTTCTTGTTGAGCAGAAGAAAAAGAGGAATGAAGATTTGGTGGGTAGCAATAACAACAAGAAAAATAATTCCTTCCCAACAGTGATGAAGATCTTGAGTTGTTGTGCTGGGTGCCAAGGATAGCATTACTGAGGTGACTTATGAACTGTTAAAGTTATGAGCTACTGGTACCTTAATGTAAGTAGCAGCAGACTCTGCCTCTGTCAGGGAGATTTTTTTTTAATTTTGTAAATACCCTTTCTACATATTAAAACAAATCAATGGCACTTAAACTTTAGAAGGAAAATAAATATTACCAATGTTTTACCCTTTGAATGAGCACTGTTTTGTATCTACAATCCTTTTTTGTGTTCTCAGACTATCCCCAAACAATTTAAGCTCTGATGCATTGTCCTTCTGGCCTCATTCTGTACACACATTCCTGATTTAGACAAGGTAAGCAATCAGGACTGTATTTGGCAATTGCTCAGTTCTGTGGGGTATGATGGCCAAATTGTCACCACCTTACCATTACTTTCCATTCCCTAAGCAATTATAATAAAGTGTCCTAAACTTTTTTGCTGACTTGCTGAACTCAGATGAAAATCTAAGATGCACTGACAGCGCCTCATTATGTGCTACATTATTTCCCAAGGTACAGAAAGATTTTTTACAAGAGTGCATAAAAAATGAGCAGTAAATAAGTTAGAAATGCTTTAATTTACAGGAGATGAGTCTTGAGATTAGTCCAAATGCTATGATAGGCCAATATCTGATTTTTAGTAATGCTTTTAGTAAGGTTTGCTACCATATGGACTGATGGTGGGAGGTATTTTTTTTTTTAATTTATTTACTCTGGGTAAAACACTGCAAATTTAATCTATTCTATCAGAGAAGATACTGGCAAGACTGTAATGTAAAAAGCACTTCACTTAAGCACTTCCTTTAGTTAAGCCTGAGTGCCAATAGACAGTGCCAAGGAATGAAGACATTTTATTTAAAATTACACTGGCAAGAGACCATCAAATTATCCTTAACATTTTCATTAAATTGAGATACAGATATAGTTAGGGTAGTAAATCTTTTCAATACAAGGAGTTTATTCCTGAGCCAAGGCCAGATTCAGCAGTAATTGTAGGAACTATTAGGACCTAAAGCCTCATCTACATTCCCAAAACAACTGTTCAAGGCTTTGGCCCAGTTTTGAAAAATGGACAGGCTCCATCCTGTACTACAGAGCAAATTGCATCAGCAAACAACAGCAAACAGCAAACAACATTTGGATTCCAGTCTGGGGCCATCATTCCTTATTTTGCTGGCTTGGTTCAGAGAGATTTTGGGGGTTTCCATTAGAAATCTGCAAATATCTATTGGTTGTCTGCTGTCCCTCCTCTCAAGGATGTAAAAGTCAGACAATAGGTACCTTTCTCAGTTTGACACCTTATTCCTCTAAAGGCATGTTGAGCAGCAGAGATGAGGAACCTTATGTCTGCAGTTTCTAAGATGAAAAAGTTATTAGTCCATGGTCTCAGCTCCTTTTTTATATCTGCATAGCAAAATTTCCCCCACAAAGGTGCCTAGATTTTTGATTCCCAGCTTTTGATGGAGCAAGATAATTTATTTTTGGAATCTAGTCTTCTGATGAGCATTAGGGGTAAGGGATTACTATCGTTTTATAGCTATAGTTGTGAGACATGATTATGTTATTTGGCAAATGTTAGTTAACCATAAATCCTATTTTGTTTTCTGGGGTTTAAAAATATAAACATATTTCATTCAAATACTATTGCTGTAAAGATGTTCAGCTAAATAGTAAAGATTAGAACAATCTTTTTCAAGTCTGCCTAAACACTGAACTATTTATTTTAATAGGAATGGCGCATTCAGGATTCTTACATTGAAAGCCCAATTTTAAAGAATAATTATCCTCAAGTGAGCACAAATATAACTTGGTATTTACCTTGCTATCTTTGGGTCACCTTTGATACACCTGGAAGCTTTCCCTAAACATGAGCACTATAAAAATTGCCATTCCAAGCAAATTCCAACATGTTGATTTTATCTTGAGAGAAACGTGCTATGGGCTGGTACACATATAGCTGTTGTTAAAACATGTTCCATTTAATTTCCTATTTAAATTGGTTGGAATATTTTTACCCTCCCTTGATGCCCATGTAAACAAGAACCATGTCGATGTAAAATCTTTCATGTGGTTTGAGAAAAAAAAAGACCAGATTATTTCCTTGAATTAGGTCACCTGAGCTCCCTGTGATCCAGAAAAGCACATACACACGTGCATACTTCGATGTGTTTGTATTGATACAAAGGTACATGGATGTGTTTTCAGGCAGGAATTCACAAAAGAATTTAAAGAGGTCCTTCATAACAAATTACTCATAATTACAAATGTTAACAGTCTTGAATATCTGAAGAAGATGCCAGTCCACCCTCAACCTATGCTCATTAAATATGAACTCTCAGATGGGTCGTTTGTTGTACCAGGCCTGGGCTCTTGTAATGGTCAAAAAAAATAATGAAAATACATGTCAGTACCTTGCCCACTTGGGAAGTAGGTTTTCACTGACCAGTTCTTAGGAGGTGGAAGTGGCTGTCATCTGGAAGCAGATTATAATTAAAGGCAGCCAGTAAATTCGTATTCTGAAGACTCATTCAAAAAGTATTTAAGAGACACAAATTATGATCTGGCAGAAAATAGTTAGGAGAAAGCAAGGAAAAAACCACAGAAATAAGTTTAGATAACTAAGAGGAAACAAAAAGTATTCTGATATTTAAAATTACTTTGGAGAATTTACTACAGCTAGCCATGGGATCCTGAAAAATTGTTCTGCTTTACATCTGTGTATCATTCAAGTTATTCAAATTCATTTTCTGCTTGGGTGTTTTAGTTTAGTCCTATATGAGCTGTATAAGTTCTTCTCTAATTTTAGATTTTGCATGGCTCAGATCCATTCATTTAGGTTAGCCATTGATAAAAATGGGCGTGATTACACAGAATTCAGTAGGAGTAAAAACGGTTTACGCTGCCTCAGAATAAAGTTCCTGAATTTTATTCCTACCTACTCTTATATTTCTTTATAAGTGACACCAGTGTAATCTAATTTTAGCTGTCTAAATATTAGGCATCTGGTCTAACCTCTTCATCTAGACATCTTCACACAGACAGTCACTTCCTTCCTCTTCTAAACTCCTCCCTTATAATGGGTTCAGGTCACTGGATGTGCTGATTGACTGAAAGTTCATTATGAGATTGGGCACTTGCCATGTGCAAGGCTGAAGTTAGCTGGGATGAGTTCACTCTCCATGTGACTGAAGAAAAGCCAGTAAAGAAAATAAGAAATAAAGACAAATAAAGAAAATGAAACAATAAAGAAAAAAATTATCCTTCATCCTTAAAGTAGGAGCAATGATGCTTGGACACTTCTAAACAGATTATAAAACCTAAATGACAAATGAGGAATAAAATTATTCTTGATTATTATTAGTGTCACAGAAGGATGTTTAGAAAAGTGTCAGAGACGGTTGAATAATTCCCATTATACTGATTCTACAGACTGTGGTTAACATCTGCTCTAGAAAGAGACACAGAAATGACTTTTTTTTTTGAGCTCTTCCAGTAAATTTTGATTTTCAGAATGCCATTAGGAAGAGATGGAGGTGCCACATCCAGGATTCAGGAGATGTAGTTTAAATGCCAAGCCCTTCCATCAAGCTGCTGTATAATAATTAAGTAAGCCAGCTGGAAAACACCTGTGTGCAGAAGGGCCTGGGCTCCACCTAGGCAAGAAGTTAAGCATGAGTGGCCAATGTACCCCTGCAGCAAAGAAAACCAGCTGTGTAGCCAGTTGAGTTAACTAGAGCATAGCCTGCAGCTTGATGGAAGTGACTCTTCCCTCTGAGAGTGCATCTGGAGAGCTGCATGCAGTTCTGGGCTCCTCAGGGCAGGAAAGACTTTGAAATACTGGAGGAAATCCATCAGAGGACCAACAGCATGATGAGGGACTGTATGATACAAAGAGAGGCTGAAAGAATTTGGTTTGTTGAGCCTTGAAACCAGAAGCCAAAGGAAAGACCTCCCTGCAGTTTATCACCATCTAATGGGAATGTATAGCAAAGGTGGAACCAATCTCCTCTTGAGGACCAAGTTTCAACCAAGAGGCCTTGGACACAAGAGGCAACAAGGGAAATTAGATTGTTTTCAACTAGATATTAGGAAGAAACTTTTCATGCTGGTGGTGGTCAAACACTCTGGATGGGACCCAGAGAGAGGCCTTGTGAACCCCCTATCCTTGGGGACATTCAAACCTGCCCTGCACAGTGTGCTGAATAATCTGTTGTCCTGCTTTGTCTACAGGTCCCTTCCAGCCTCAGCTCTTCTCTGACTCTGTGACTCAGCTCACCACACTAATGGCTATGGTGTGGTTGCTTACACCTGATATGGTTGCTCTGGGTTCCTTTTGGGATCACTGTTGTGACTCTTCCAGTCCCAACTTTACAAAGAGACTCAGCAGTCTTATCAGGATTATTGTAGTCAGGATTATTGCTCTATTGCTGGGATCTTTCTGATGACAGAGGAATGTCTCCTCTAAGCCATGACTTGGTCATATCAGTCCCACACTCCAGCTCTCTTCCACATTTGCAAAGCAGAGATACTCCTACCTTAATACTTTTCTGGAGGAATACTTTAGTTAGTATTTGACTCTCGCTCTGAGACTGTGATGTTGGCTGCTATGTATGGAAAGAGAAGAAAGAAATAAAGCCTTTCAGATGATGACAGCACAGTGGCTCCCTCCTCCCCTAAGCAATGCCAACAATAATTTTAAATCAGGCTTTTATCTTCAAATGAATTTCAGAGCCACTTCAGAGTGAGAAAAGCTTCTTAACATATGAACTTTCAGATGGGTGTGTTGAAGAAAATATGGACCTTTCCTTTAAACAATTAGAGAGCATTTTGCTAATCAATTTTTGTCAGGCGCCTAGAAACATTTTTCATTATCGGATTCCAAATTGTCTTAAACACTATGAACTAATGAACTTTTATCAGTCCAGTTTGGGGCACTCTGATACAGCCCTGCTCAAATTAAATAAATCACAAACCTTAATTAGCAAAGACTGGCATGACTGCAAAAGCAATGAATTAGTTTGTACGCTATCTGAGAGATCACAAATGTACAGTAGTTACAATTAATGGATTTAATTTTAAATGCTAGGGCTCCTGCATGAAAGTGCCTGAGAAGTCCATCCTGGCATTCTTATTACACTTTAATTATAATTGATGTACCTGGGAAAGATGTCAGCAGTGTACATTTTAACACAGATGCTGGTGTGCCTAAAGAACTCACAGTCCTTGCTTGGAACAGTCAATGATATGCAACAAGATTTTGATGAAATCCAAATTTATTAGGGTTATTAAAAGTTATTAATTATTTGGCACTGTAGAGATGTAATCTGGTACTATTTTTAATAGGCAGCTTTATATATTTAAGTTTCAGAAATGAGGTTTATTTTTAGTTTAAAATATTTCTGTTCCTCTTGGCCCCCTCCTGTCATTCCTGTTTCTTGCAGATTTGTCTTTTTTTCTCTTCTTAGGCTAAGCTCTTATCTTCCAAGCAGGTATTTCCAGCTATTCTCCATGCTTTTTTTCCAGCCTCAAGAGAGGTCTTCACTGCTCCACTATCAACGTTCCTGTATGAAGCAGCTCCCAGGGATGAAGTCAGTCAAGGCTGAAAGATAAAGTCAGTGAACATCAGTAGAAGATGAATCCATCTTCTGTAAAATGACATCAATCCACTGCCATTATTTGAAGTGTCAAGCTTGAACTGAGCATAAGTGACCTCAACTTAAACGTTTTCCAGGGGTAGTCCTCTGCTTCCCTCTGTCCCGCAGGCAACCCAGCAGCTAGGGGTGCCACTGGGCACAGATGCCATCACAACCTGACAGCTCTGCTCCCACTGCACCCCTGCCTGTGCCATCTGCAGAGCAAGACCAGCAGCTCTGGCCTCTGCAGGGCAGAAAAAGTGGCAGCTAGAAGGAAGGAGGGAGGCAGTCCCCAAAGCAGACATCATTGCTTCAACCCACCTGTCCCCTGAGGAGCAAAGGCAAGGACAGCTCAGCTGGGATCTACATCCCACTCTCCCTTGGTCCTTCCACCTTCTCAGGGTTGTCTGGACCACAGTCCCAGCCCTTAATTCCAGGGCCCTCCTGTCCAATTCATCAAATCTCCCTGAGAGACACTACGCTTTTCCTGCAGGATGAGTTTAAAAGAAAAATTTGTTCTCCAATTGACTGGAGACACTAAATTATAGCACAAACCTTATGGTAACTTGTCCTTCTCTTATTGCCTCAACTCCTGGACTTATTAGACTATAGGAAAACTCCATCAGTCAGTTAAAGAGGAAAATTAATCTTCTGATTACAGAGACTGGAAATGGCAAGTAGGTGAGTCCTGAAGGCTCATAAAAAACAAAAGGCAATTAAAACTAATCCCATATGGATTTTGTCATTGACTTTACAAAAGGTTTGTCATTGACTTTAATGCAGCCAGAATTTTCTTGCTTCCTTTAAAAATATTTTTTTAAAGGACATATCCTGGTTATTGGGGTCTCATTCATATTTTTTCAATATTTTGGCTTGACAATAAAATATTTTGTGGAACTCTGTAACAGAGGTATGACCATTTGCTAAATCTTGTATATTATGCATCTCTGGAACACAAACCTGCAATATGAAAATTAAATTATTTGAATCAAATAATGGATATAATATCTACAAAATTGGATTTTGTATTAATTAAATACTCACTTTCATCAGTTCAATGTTCTATGCTTACCAATTAGCCTCTATAGCATTTGAAATCAATAACAGCAAAGTGATGGATAGTGGAGAATAAAAGTGAAATATTTTTAACTGGGAAATGGAAAACTTGCCTACAAGCTGTGCTTGTTTTGCACTATCTGGTACCCTAGTCTTAAGCAAGGAAATATTTTGGCCAGATAAGAATGCTCCTTTGGTCTCTTGTGGAACACAGAACATGGAATTTGGTTCATTTTCCTCTTCAGTGATCCACACACTTTGGATCTAGGACTTGAAAAGGCATCCTGCACCATGCACTCTGCTCCTCTGCTACCACATGTTCCGGACATACAATCCTTTGCACAAATTTATGGAGCTCCGCCCTAGGAACACTCAGACTGTTTGAAGCAGAGACTGATGGGTTTCCTCTCAGGAGTTTGGCCAATCCCTGCTTGAGCCCATTTATCTTTGTGGCTACTGTAACATCCTGCAACAGCAAAGTCCTATTGCTGCATGCTTATAAATGCTCTGGAGGTGAAAAAGTAATGCCCCCTGTTCTAAGTTTTTTTTACCTCAGTGTTTACTAAGTGTCCCTCAGTGTTTATGCCTTTCACATTTTCCTGACTAATTCCATTAGAAACTGCAGGATCTAGCTGGTATGGAGCCTAAAACCACTCTTCTAACTTGCAGCTCTGTTCATGACCAGTTTATATCCATTTATTCTTGCTACAGTGTTGGCTTCTGTCTTATCCAGTTGGGTGTTGATAGACAAAATATTCTTTCTGCCTCATCAAGTTTTTCTAGGCTGAGCAAGCTTTGCTCTGCTGAGTTACGTGAGGTTGCCAGAAACAGGCTGAGTCAATCTGTCAGCTTCTTGCCATTAAAAAAGATGATCCCTGATTTTCTTCTCCTTCTTCTCCTCCTCCTCTCTGTCCTGTCCATGTGTATATTTCCTGTGCAGCTGGTTCTGGCTCTTGTCTGCCCTTTCATTTAGGTGATTAAATTAATATAAATAAAACAGGTGATAAAATCAATAAGATAACCCAACAGAAAATACAAAGAGCTTTCTGCTGGTTTAGGGAGCAGGATCAGTTTGGCAGGTGGTCAAAACTGGGCTTATTCAGGCCACTTCTAAAATGCTGTGTCTTCTTGTAAGATCAGTTCCCCACTCCCAGCATCATCTCACTAACCCTTCTTCACACTTTTTGTCAGGACAGCTGGCCAGATCTGGGTGACGAATAGCAGGTCTTCCTTGTCAAAATGAAACTTTCCTTTTGCTCTTTGAAGTACTTCTGGGAATGTGTTTCCATTTACTTTTCTCATCTCTGCATAACACTGTTGTCTCCTAATAGTCCTGGTATTCACTGGTACATCCTGATCTTCCTTTTCCTCAGACATTCTCAGCTGGTGAGTTCAATTTACAGCAGAAGTCCCTCTGATGGCTCCTTTAAGCACTTTTGCACAATGAAATTTGGACTAATTTTTGGATTCCAGCACTTTTGATTATTCAGTACTTTCTTTGTCTTGGATATTCAGATTCCTTTCAGTATCAACAGTGCCTCTCAGCTTTTTACTTTTGGCAGATTCCTGATTTGTGTGTCACAGTCATCGATAGAAATGTTGTACAAGACAAGCCCCAGGCTGGACAGGTGCTAGAGAACACCTCAGGTAACCCCTCAGCTTAGACAATTTCGCCTTGACTGAAGATTTTCTTCACTAAACTCTGTTTACAGTAATCTTAGGGAAAATGTGGAATTGAAAAGCAGACAGACTATGTCAGACAACTTGGCCTTGATTTTTTTCCTCACCATCCAAAGTACCATACAGCCTAAACATGAGGGAAAGTTAAAAAAAAAAAAAAAAAAAAAAAAGAAGAAAGAAAACAGAAAAAAAAAAAGTAAAAATACACATGTTAAATGCAGTCTATTACTGTGCTCCTCTTGCTGTTTTCATTTGTTTGTGTGAAGCTTTTTTAAATTGGATTTGTTTCCAGGGTAGATTGTCTTTGGAAGGCTTCCTGGAAAAAGTGCATTTAAAAGTTAACTTTCAGTGAATAGAAGATCATGGATTTGTTTCAAAAGGAGACTGGCCCATGCATCTGATCTCCTTACTGCTTGACACTGGTGTTAATAATTTTCAGGTGAGTGTGCTATTTATTGCTATTTATTTGGCAGCCAGCTGAATCCCCTGGCTCCACTTTATTTATTCTTAAGTTACAATGACATGGTGTGTTTAACATGCTTGGGAGTCACCAGGTACCACACCACAGATAATCTTCAGATATTTTCTTACCTGACTACAGCGATAGAATAATGAGATCTTGAATATTAGCTAGTTGTTACCTGTAATTAAGTTATTTTTAGAAACTGCCATGAGGATTTTTCTTCCTAACTCTGCACCAAACTGGCATAATTCCTAAGTAAAGCTCCTTCCTTCAGCAGCCACAGAAGCAAACAAAACAGCCTGAGATGCAAAAAAATTATATGGCCTTCGATATGCATTTGTTGGCCCTGCACTGTACATTATCTATCTAGTATGGAAAACTGACAAGTGAACCGAATTTTATGGATATGTTTAACTTTTGAACCCAAGAAAAACTCTTTACTTAATTTCAGCCTGTTCCTGCTCAAATGACAGTTTTGCAGAGCAGTCTTTTGCTGTATTTGATACGCTGCAGCAATGTGTCACTGCTGATTGCTGATTTACTAAATAAAGTATCTCTGGCAACAATTTTCCAAGACATGACATCTTCTGTAGATTGTATTTTGACTTTAAGAACATTAATCTCAGGAAGTCCAATAACAAGGCCTGATGGAAAATAACATTTTCCATAGCATAACCCTGGTCTCTAGGAAAAAAAAATAGCTGAGTGAATACAAAGAAAGTATAATTATATTCAAAGAGCAGCTATTGCTGTACTTGCATTAACCTTGCAAGTCTCCTGCAGCCAATGCCTATATAATGTATTTCACCCTGCAGCTGATAATGAAATATGATGGGCAGATCACTGTAGCAAAGTGCAAAGGGTGATCAGGAAATGCTCACCAGTGACCAGCACTGCTACAATGTGCAGGAACAGATGCTGCTATATGGAAACAAAAAGTATGGCTGTAAAACATACAATGTGTAAGGTAAGGAAAAACAAAGCAAGAGGGAGAAATGTCAAGAATTCAAGTTATTTTGGTTGTGGTAGATCATCTAGAGACTTCCGGAAATTCACATTTCATTGTTTTTCAATGAAAAAAAAGCTTCAAAAAAGCTCTGATTATTGGTATCCAGGCAACCAAGTGACAAACACTTTTGGAATTAAACAAAAATAGGTGGCTGGTATTTACAGCAAAGCTAGGTGATGTCATCATTGAGATGTAGTTTCTAGTCATAGTCAAATCCACACATAGAAACTTTTAATTTAGAGAGAATGTCTTGAACTCAAGTCGATGAAGCTGCTGGGATGAAGAGGCTGAAGCAGCCTGGTCCACACTCAGTATAACACTCAGTACTTAGACCATCACAAGGTAGTGTGAGCCCAGACCAGCTCTGTTCAGCAAGGGCCTTCTCACAAATGCTCTAGGAGTCCAAAAAGAAAAGTGCTTCTGTGTTCACCAGGAATGAAACTGCTCAACAGATCAACTTTATGAAATTTTCTTTGTCAGACAAATGATTAAATGCAGAACAATATGGACACAATTTGAAAGTTTGTTCACAGAATAACTCAAGTGAAGCTAACTAAAAAAAAAAGCCTACAGGAAAATAAACTCTCTTGCCTCTGTAGTGATGAGAGCACTAAGATAAAATGATTTCATAGCAGTTATAAACACTGACTGCTCCTTGTATCAGACTAGAGCTGGCAAATGGTGCAATTTTTCATCATCCAAAAAAACTACAATGTTCATCTTTGATATTTAACATTAAAACTGGATGAAATCACTTAGCTATTCAAATTTCATTCCTTTACAGTTAATAGCCTTCTTGTGCTGAAAAAAAATTCAAAGTCTTGTCATATTATTTGTCGTGTACAATTGACTTCTATGACAGGATTACAAATAGGGTTTTGGAGGCAGTATTTAATGTGAAACCACCAAGTTTTCTCTATTGGAGGTTGCATTGAGATATGTACATAAAACAGGCATTTAGTAACAGGAATTTAGTTATTTTTGTGATACAGAAAGCTGCAGTTGCCTGCAGTAAGTTTGCTGAAAATTTACAAATGCATTTGTTTAACAACTTCTATAAGAAAATCAGCATTTTCTTCTGGGGGTTTCATTTTTTTCATTATTTTTCTTTTTTTTTTTTTAATTTTTTTTTTTTTCTTTTCTTTGGATGGCTTTGTCTATAAAAATATTTTTTTTTTAAATGAGGGTTTGGTCACGTTTACCCTGTACTGAGGCCTCCATATGAAAAGGACTGTTTAAGATACAAAAATACATTTCAGAGATTTACTGCTGTGAAATCTGGCTATGGAACTGTAGCAAAACAAAGACTGAAAATACATCCCAGTAGTGTGAATCTGCTAATGTAACATCTCTAATTCCATGGATTTATTGTTCCTCTTTAATTATGTTCATGGCAATGGCAGTATGCTCTTTTAAAATTTTGGCAGTTTAAAAATCTTATAAATTTGGAGAAAGATTGAAAGTTCATTCACTAATATCCTTTTGGGCCTTGCCTCTGCAATCTGTGGGTCATCATGTGGGTGTTGTCACTTAATGTTCCACTGATTACCATTTTAGAAAGGATGCTGTTGAATGTGACAGATTAATCTAATCACAAATGGACTCGGGGTTTAGAGGATTAATGGATTTGATGACAAATATTTAAAAGGCAGCCCAGCACTTGGGTTTATATGGACATTTGTTTTTAAAATAGGAATGAAATTGTTTTCTAATATATGAATAATAAGATGTCTCTGTCCCAAACTCTTAGTCATAGGAAAAGCGAAACCATTAGATGAAAATGTTGGATGAAGCCATTACTTTATGTTCTAGCCATTTTTAAAGCAGCTCCTTTGGAAAATTTTATTGGCAAATAAAATTCTTCTTTGGATCTGTCTAAAAGTAGTTTCTGAAGTCTGTAGGTTGAAAAATGATCCATTTGTAGATTATTCTAAAATGTAGGACAGGAGCTATTTTAAGGTTTACTAATGTGTACATATTGGCTTTCATAGAGTCACCACATTTTCACATTCCAGAGCTTGCCATATAACACTCTTCCCAAAATATATCTATTACAAATTACTTTCCAAATTAGTTTGTTATAAAGTTTTTGTCATGGCAAATACTGCATCATACAATTAGTTTTGTGTTCATTACTTGTGAAGAATAAGCTATGAACTGTATTCTTCCAGGACAAGTCACACAGAGTACAGCAGAGATAAGAGATTGTATCAGAGGAGTAACTTCAGCTTTGCCAGTTGAGTGATTCAGCATTTCACTGAGTTTTAAATTCTTGGCCAAAGAAGCCCCTCTGCTGCAGCCTTATCAGTGCAGTGTGAGTCCCAAACCTTCCCTTTTTCTCTCTCCCTGCCCTGTCCTAGAGCAAGTAGCTCTGTATGATTCCCAGGTTTGAAAATTGCAGCTCCCATGACTCTAGAGAAAACTTGAAATTCAAATCAACCAAGCAGGATCATTTTCTAGCAATCAGAAGCTCTCAAGCATTTATGGATTTTGTTATAATTTTTAAGCCATACAAGATCTTTCAGGAGATCTTTCTGAGTGACTCAGAGGAATATTTTCCTCCATTCTTGAGCAAGAGGGATTCTCCCACAGGGTTTTGAACCCATCACTGCTATTTCAATGCACCAACCTCATAAAGCATCTCTGGGGAAATGGGGAAGATGCTCAGCCACAGGTTTGAAGGCCAAAGCACCATGAGAAATGGATCTGACACTATGTAAATAAACCTGAGAAAATCCTCCAGGAATCCCACTTCTCCCCATGAACAATCACTACATAGTGCAGAGGGGCTGGTGCCAAATATTCACATAGTCCCATTGTGGCTTCTTCCAGTTAAGGTATTTTAGCTGTATTTGATATCTGACTGTTGTACAAATCACACTTGTGAGCATTACACCATGTATTACCTGGCACATATGGAGAAAAAAAGAGGAAATGGGATGAAACAGTCTCAGTAAGGGCCAGGAATTATCCCTTTACACAAAGATTTCCTGAAATTTTCTCTTTTAAACTGAACTTATATCATTTTTTTGTTGTTGTTTTTTCATGACAAGGAAAGAAATCTGAGGCATTTATGCAGTCTGGGCTTCATGAGAAATTTTTTGGGGTATGCTATCATTTTTTTTTCAGACTACTTCAGCCAGCTCCTGAGTGGGTCAGCAATCCATGGTGCAGCTGGTTAGTCAGGACATCACAAAGAGACAAGAGGCTGGCAGCTGTGGAGAGGATCTCTCAGATGGCTTCAGGGACTGGTGGGTTTGGTTTTCACAGTCCCTTCATTGCAGTTGCTGGTGTTTGGTGTATAAACCATCATCTCTCTCTCTTGGAGACAGACTACTCCCACCCTGGCATCTGTGATCAGACAAATCACAGCATACACTTTCCAAATTACCCAGGCCCACCTAGGAAAAACAGAAATGACCAAAGTACAAAATCTCTGCTAATTTAAAGGCAATACTGAAGAAACCTTTTATTTAAGAAACAAGACAATTTTTCTCAGTGCTCTTCAGCTGTTCTTAAAAGTAATTTTCATGTTGGTTTTCAAGCACAAGATGGAGTAATTGGGTGTTCTGAAAGCAGAGAAAGCCCTAAAGAAATTATAGAGGTCATTTTAACAATCAAATCAGTTGTGATTAATACTCCATACATTTATGCTTTCTAATCCTCATAGAGGAAACTTCAAATGACAGAAATGTCTGATGAAAGATGGCCATCATCTGGAGTTTCCTTCTCATCTACAAGATTTTACATGGAGGAGATTAAATTGGCTGGCTTCACTGCCCTATTTCCTCTTCAGCTCATTGCCCCATTCACTCAGTCATTGCCCACCATTTACTAGCATTATAGCTGGGAAATTCCCTGCAAAATCAACCAAAGCTGACACAGGAGAAACTCCCCCAAACCCCTTCCTAAGAAAAACCCCAAAACCTAAAATACTTTTTAACAGTGTTAAATGTGTTCCTCACTGATTCAAAACCAGAAAACCAGCAGTGAATGCCAGCACTCACCCACAGCCCTCTGCTGTGCTGGCCCACAGGAGCAGAATTCCATTGCACCAGTCCACTTGTTCCACTCAGCATACACACCATGAAGCAGCAAAATGTGGGGTTTCTCCCAGCATGGGGAGGAAATGTTCTGTCCTTTCAGACCTCAGATGTCCATGAGGTGGGAAACCCTCTGTCCTTCATGTCCCCATCCTCTGCATTCTCACTCCCCTCTATTTAAAAGCACTGATGGCTATTCTGCACCCGTGGGCATTTTCCCTGTATTTACTGAGAGAAACCTGTGCTAAGAGCTGTGACCTTCCTCTCACTATTTCATTCTGCCTTGCCAGTACCTCTCTCCAAAATCCTGCAGAACTCAGCTGCTCCCCATGTTGTCCTTGGGATCATGGGAAGGTATAAGAGGCAAAAGGAATGATGTTGCTCATGCTGGGTCCTGGTAAGTTTGGTGTTTTTCCAGCTGTTAGGGATTCCATTAACCATTTTTTTGATAAAACATGGGTTCTCAGGTTTGGAGACTCTCTATTTGAGGCAACAGAGCCCCTTACAATGTAACACTGTCAAATGCAATAAGCATGCTAAGGTTTATAAAATCTAAATTCATGGTTACAGAATTATGGTGGTCGGGGCTTCTTTTTTTCTGTTTCTTTCAGATCACATCTGGTACAGTTTCAAAATTTTTTTCACCTGCAAACTATATGTGGAATTAGAATGATAAAGCTGTAGCTACAGAACTTGGGCTGATAATGAATAAACCAGAACAAGAATCCAAGAACCTGGGATGGAAGGCATTGTAACTTTGTTACATGGGTTTTCTGCTGACTTAGTTCCCAAAAGTTTAGAAATTGGGCCTCAGCTTAATCCTGCAGGATTTGGGTCCTTTATTATTTTTACTTCTTTTTAGTTGCCTTTTTTTTTTTTTTTTTACAACTTAAAGCTGCCACTCAGGTTTCTCAGCAGTTTGCATAACTCACACAGGAAGGGTGGAGGTATTTTGTCTGTCAGAAAACATCTCCAGTGCCCCTAGCTTCAAAGAAAGCTTGTCTGGATGCTGATGGTCTGCTCTGCTTCTTTGTCAGAAAACTCTGTTTTTCACAAGGTTAAAGTACCACTTCACAAATCCTGTTTGTACATGATGATAGTACAAGAGGGCTGGAGCAGCCAGTCAGGCTGAGCAGTGTTCAGCATGGAGAAGGCATGAGAACAAAGGAGAACTGGACACCATCATCCTAATCCTTGGGCCACTCAACTGTTCATTAATCCCAGCTGCCCGTGGCCCCCAGGATTTATGATCTACCATAATGGTGGGATTTTAGGCTCCATCCCTTTTCCTAGGAATGTATACAAAGGTCAGGCTAAAGCTGACTCCCAGGGTCTTTGTGTTGTTGAATTGGTAGAAAATAATTACATAAATTGTAATATAAAATTAAATGTTTCCTCATAACTCCCATTTGCTTTGATGCCTGACAAAAACTTTGCAAGTTCTGATACTCTGTAACTGGTGTTTGTTGTGGTGCTTCATCATCATTTTGTGCTTTCCTACTTCTCCATATCCTTCTTCAGCTCTTGGGCTTAGAACTATCCTGTCTTGGGTTTGTCAAACACCAGGACATTGGGACTCAGTGCAGACAATAAATAGCCTTGCAGCAATAATTAAAATCAGAGGCCAGTGTCCAGCACAGACAGGGGGAAATGTCAGGTGTTCTCATCCAAGCAATTCCTGGGAGAAAGCAAAAGCAATGTCTTTTCCTTTCTTGGCACTGAGTCGCTGATGTGACTTCAATTAGACTTTTCAGGAGCAACAAAGATTATGATATGAATGCAGTTTAATCGGTCATCTTACAGCAGCAACAATGGCACTTAGAAGTGGTTTAGTACTTTCAGGTCAAGATTAAAAATTATAGAATTTATTGCTGCTGATTTAGAGATAAATGTGCCAAAATATCAATTACTCAACATAACGAATTGACAATTCATTGACATTCTTTTTCCAGGATGGCAAACTACTGTTTAATAGTTGAAAATTTAAATATACATATATAGATCTAGAACAGCAAGTCCTTTGGAAGAAATGCAGGTGGGTAAAAATAGGATAAATATGAATAACAGTGAGAACCTTTCTGTCAACCTCTTTAGCCACAGAGTTATTGCAGAATAAAAAAATGCAGCATTTGATTTCTGTGTAAGATATACTTGGCAGCAAACAGAGCTGTGGTTCATAGGCAGCCTAGGAATCACTTCCTACCAGACCTGGTTCTGCTGTTCCCCTCCTTAAGGAGCTGTCAGAAGGCATTTGGGGGAAGTGCAATGAGTGAACAGTGCAATGGGCAAACCCCCTTCAGCTTTCTCATTGGGCTTGACCATACCTACCTTTCTTGTTTCAAGATAATCCAGCCTGCCTGTTGAATCTGGGCTCCAAAACCAGCCATTCCCACCAGATGCCTTGTTTTGATGCCAGCAGTCAAAATTGCCTGGAGAGCTATTTCAGTTCTGTACAAAAGCAGAGTCAAGCTTTGAATTGTGCCTCCAAACAAGTGTTTGTGTTGGTGTTGGAAGAATTAACACCAAAGGAGTTGCAGGGCCTTGGAATTTGTGTGAGAGGAATCTGCCTGGAACTGCCAGTGTGGTTCCCACCTAGCCCAGGAGGGACAGAGGTTGCTGTTTCCAAGGTACTGAGAAATCACTTTCCTGTGGGCTGCTGGGCTCACTGTGGTTTCTCTGCTCAGAAATTCCTGTCTCAGTAATCAAAACTATGTGGCTACAGAGTACTACTCAACCAGAAGAGAATACACCTGTATATAAGGAATATTTGCATCTCTTTGTGTTTGCAGGAAGGAGAGATGAAAAAGAAGAAAGTCATAGATCCAAATTCCTTTTGGTATGAGTATTCCTACAGACACAGAAATTGTATAAATGCAACAGACTGCAGGGTTTTTCTGTTATTTGAATCAAATCTACTGGTAGGAAATGGATGAGCAAAAGAGAACTTTTGCATTTAAATAACTTTTTAATGTCTAGAAACCAAAACAGTCACAGAACAGCAATAAAGAAGCTCTTCAATTGTTGCTGGAGGATGTCCATAAAGAGGATATAATGAAAAAGACTGCCCAAATGTGCAAGGATAATATAGTTAATGTATTACTTCTTTTATTATTTTATCATCTTTCATTAATTGCTGGCATCTTTCCTGCAGAAGCTGGTTCCATGAAAAGGGCTTTTAGTCAAATGTCCTAAATGAAACAACCACTTAGAACCCAAGAACAAGGTTGAAACAAGGTTCACCTGACTTCTCTAAATCACACTGGAAGGGTGAGGGCAAACCTCATGGATTTCATTTTTTGGCATCCTAATGTCAGGACTGAACCAGACCCCACAGAACGATGTCCCCAAGAGTACAGCTGTGTCTGTACCCTGAAGTAAACACCAGGTCTGAGAGCATCAAGATATATTTCTATGCACCTGGGCTTGGGCTTAGTAACTGTCTTTCCTGAATTCTGTCCGAATCAAGCCTGGGATAGATGCTGGCCAGGTGGGCTGTAACATTTTTTACTCTTAGGCCAAAGCTTAGGCACCAAGCAAGCTTGCCTTCTGCCCTGCAGGGAGCTCTGGGCTCCGTTTTTAACGAACAAGAATAAGGCTTGGGCAGTGCAAACTTTTCCTCTCGGTGTTGGCTTTTCCAGAAACCCTATGAGAGCCTCACCAGGACTGGAGAAGCAGCATGGATGCAGTGCCTCTGTTCACACACAGCTGTAACAGCAGGTAAATGAATCTCCAGGTGAAACAATGGGGCTCAAAGGCTGGTGCTCACATGGGGAGCGTTCACTGAGGTCGCTCCTCCACCCCTCCCACTTGTTCCCCAAAGCCAGCAGAAGAGTGCTGTGTAGGAGTGCCCCTGATGAGCACAGGGCCTGGAGTAAGCCAGAGGGTCTGGTGACATTCAGAAAGGTCCATTTCAGCTCTGTGCCAAGAAGTTTCCATGTGTGGGCACTTCAGAAACAGAGCCCAAAGAAGGGCACGTCCTGCCTGCTCTGAGCTCTGGGACAAGTCCAGTGAAATCTATAGAAACATTCCCAGTCCAGCTCAACGGGCTTTGAATCAAGGCCTTCATGCAGGAGAGTTTGGATAACTTCCCTTCAGAAGCAGCAGTGACCACTCCTCTCTATGACTTTTAAGATCCACAAATACACTTCCAAGTCCAATGGTGACTCCCATATCCTCAGCAGAGAAAGGTCATGGACTTGATTACATCGGGGATATGGGAGTCACTGATCACATGCAGATGTCACCATTTTTGACTGACTGATTTTTATTAAAACTCAGTGAGAGTCAGGTATTTCCCAGTGTTGAACACAGGTACTTCCTTAATCACAAGCTGGCCATTTAATGTTCCCATTGCAATTGTTCATCGTTCTTCCTCAGCAGTTACTTTTTTTCCAGCTCCCAAACATTCAGCTCACATTAAAAATACAAACCAGCAAGGATATTCTGAAATTTATGGAGAAAATGTCTAGAGAGAAACCCATTCACTGACACTGGAGTAGGCACCACAGTGACAACCCACCAAATCAGAAGCAGCCAGGAACAAAAGAAATACTTTCTTTGTCAGACCAAATTTTATAAAAATCCTGAGCTTTTGACCTTTAGACCATAACAACTGTTTTTAGTGGAATTGCTCCCAGGTTGCTTGACAATAGTTGTGAGGAGAATGAATCCATATGTCTTCACTTTATATTAATTTCTAACACTGTCAGGAAGACTAAAGGGCTGCTTTACTCCAGGCAGTGTGAGCAGAACAAAAGAACAATGCCTGACGTTTCACAGGTTATGTTGCTGCTTTTGCTCAATGTCTCTGATTAAGCTATACTCAGTTAACTGAATTTAACTATCTCACTAAAGTGATATAATATATGAGGGAATTGACTATATTTGTTGGGACTGCACCAGTTTGTAACCTTCTAGTTTG
The DNA here is from genome assembly GCA_020086605.1 of Lanius collurio. Lineage (NCBI taxonomy): Eukaryota > Metazoa > Chordata > Aves > Passeriformes > Laniidae > Lanius > Lanius collurio. The sequence goes on from JACBWW010000017.1 coordinate 2,582,971, forward strand.
GGTCTGTGCATGCCCCAATTCTTGCTGAGGGTTGGGTGTCAGAATGAGCCAGAACCAAACAGGAACTTTTCAATTAAATCCTTTCCAGCTAGCAAAGTTTTTGGCAGAAACACATCTGTTTAGAAGACAATGTTTCCTCACTTCTGGTTGGAATTTCTGGCCTGAAAGAGGAGCAAAAAAACTATTTCAGGACTCACCTGCCACAAGGGAAAAGGGTCCAGGTCTCTCACCCAAGCAAGTGCTGGCAGCTGCCAGGTTTGGGTCTGTGGAGAAAACTTGGTGTTTATATCTGAGGCAACTGCTGCCCATGAGTCCCTCGTAAAGCAATTGCAATGTCACCTGAGGTAGCATGGGGACAATTAGGCAGGTTATTTAATGGGTTCCATCCAAACACATTGAAGCATAAGAAAGTTAATCCAAGTCACTTCAAACCATGAAGTTGCTGTTGATGTGCAGATAGGGCGAGTGAGACACAGAGCAGTCATGAGATCTCAGTCACAGGTACATCCACTGTGCTTACAGAAGGTACTTCTGCAGAAGGGAAATAAGAATTTGTAGACAGTCTCTTGCTGAAAAAATTTAACTTCCTGTTTTACAAGATCATTCAGAAATTACCTGGGAGCTGTCACTGCATAGTTGGGTCAGCAGTTCCAGCTCATGTTTGCAAATGATAAAGTAATTTTTCATGGAGTATTTGCTCTCTCTGACATGTGCCACATGGCAGATAGATAGTCAGGGTAAAAACTTTGAGCAGGAGAAATGTAATGATTCACAGGAAAGGCCATTTTTGGTAAAGAAAATTATGTTTCCCACTGGCAAAAGTTGACCATTGTGTGGTGACTGGGAACAAGGACAGAAAACGAGCTTCTTCCACAGACACAAGTCACACACCATCCTGTCCCTGAAGAGCAAATTAAAACTTTAGGTTGTTGAGATCGGAGATCCAGATAAAGGTACTCTGGTTCCTCTTCCTCATTGACAGCAGCAGCAACTTCCACTGTTAATCACACCAGACTGGAGCCTTTTCACTTCATCCTTTAGACTTGGTGAACAGGGCTGTGCAGCCATCACCCTCCAGGTATTGATTTCAAAGCTTTTGCAGTTTTTTTCTTTCATGCATATTTTCAGTCATTGCCAACTTTTCCCTCTTTTTCTTTCCACCCTTCCCATTTCTAGGCCTGGTGGGACACCAGAGCTTCTCTAGCTGCTTCCTTTTTAAGGGTTTGGCACAGAGCCACCATCTGTGGTCCCAGAGCAAGTCCAATGAGCCTCTTCTGCCACAGCTTCTCTTGAGGAGTGGTTCCTTTTCACTGCAACATTTTGCTGACTGTGTTGCTTGCTTTCTCAAGAGTTTAATAAGAGTAGAGTTTGATGATTTTTTTCCCCTGCTTGCCAAAACCCAAAACATTTAAATGCTTACCTTGCCTTGCACAATGGAAAGAACGTAATATGCTTAAACATGGGTTTGAGAGTTTGTAGGCAAGAGAAGATTGCCAATGATTTAAAGTCATTCATTTCCAAAACAGAGGGAAAAGCAATTTTATCATGATCTGATTTTATTATCGAGCTTATGATTTGTAAGCCAGGAGGACAGAAGGGACATTTTCTCTCTCTTGGATTGGCCAGACTAACTCATAGTACATTTTAAAATCAATTATATTACATAGCAGATTTTCAGCAGTTCAGCCTGGAACTGCTGTCGGATCTTAGAAAATAGGATTGTCAAAGACCTTGAGAAGCCCTTGATTCAGCCCCCAGGGTGTGATCAAAAATATCTACTGAATCTCTGATTGATCTTTTGTTAGTCTGATCTACCAAAAATTATTTTTTTGCATTAGACTTCAAGCTCCCTCTGTTTCTGGATATATCCCTTCACACTTTACAGGCTGCTCATGCAGGAGAACTGACTTCCCTCATACAGCCCCATCCATGAGCACAGTTTGAACCTGTCAATCACTTTCACTTCCAGCTTCACTGCATACCTTGTGTAGGTTTATTCTCAAGACTTTGGTTTCATTTAATAAAAGTGTAAATCCCAGAAATACGTATATTTGATGCTATGTAGTTGTGTTTCCCCTATGGTTCAGTATTAGTACTGGAGAGTTCTGGATGTAGAAAGACTGGATCTGCTCTTAAATGTTATTTAAACTTTTTTCAAACTTCTTTCTAAAATCTGAACAGATGGTTTTGTGGAATCTGAAAGACTGTGCAGGCAACACATCATTAAACTTTTCAAAGACAAGATATCCGAACTCCTGGGTAAGCCTCCAAGTCATTTCAAAACTGCAGATGGAAAGTGGGGCTTGTTTTGCTCCCATTCTGAATGTCAGCAAGCAAATCCCCTTCTCAGGGGCCAGCTACCAAAGTTCTGACTACAAGTTTAAGAAAAGGGCTGGCCTTGGTAATTCATACCTTTCTGGATCCTTTTTTCATATGGGTGGGGTAGAAAGAGTTTGTGTAGCAGGGACTGGAGAGGCACTGGCTGTCTGTCCCAAGTGAGGAAATTTGTTTGGAGTGAAAAACGAGGCCCTAGGAAATGAGCCTAAACCCAGATATCTGGAAAGGAGGTAGTATTTCTGTTGGAGTGGGACAAGGGATATAGAACATCTACTAACTAACAGCTCCACTAAATAAAACTTCACCTGAAGCTTTAAATTACCATCTTTTTGTTTCTCCCTACTCCTTGCGCAAGGTTTCAAAGTCCTGGGTTTAGTTAAATGGGTTCATTCAATTCCAGTAGTGAATGGCAGCAAAGATGAAAATCTCAGCAGTGCCACTGAATGAAAAACTGTCCTGCTCTAGCAAGGTTGTTCCCTTCAGCAACCCCATCTCTCACTGTCCTGCAGAGGCAGCTGCTGACAGTGATAGGAAGTTTTGACTCTTCAGCCATATCCACCTGCACAACAGAGAATTTGCTCAAAAGTAGGCTTGATTACCAAGCCCAAAATACGCAGAGATAATCATCTGTGTCTATTTGTGTATAAAATTGTCATTGCATTACAGCCAGCAGTGCTGATAAAGGTTAATTACTTAAATAAATTGAAAAATCTATGTTCATTTACAAATGGCCGTAAAATGAAGTCTCAATTATTATAATTTATTTACATTGTCAGCTTAGATGAAAACATATTCAAAAATATTGCTGAAAGCTGGGGCCCTGGGGCCTGATTCTTCAAAACCTTACCCTCTGAGTAGCACCACTGGAGTCAAATAGTTAAGAGAGAATAATATTTGTGTTTTCTGGAGAAATAGAATTTAACTTATATAAGAATAAAGTGCATTGAGAATTTCTTCCTTGCCCAAAAGTCATGCATATTTGATTTGGATAGTCTAGAGCATTTTTGTGCAACAGTAAATTCATAGCAAATATAAAGAGACACTTCCATATATTTATTACTCCAGAGAGACTTGTAGATGGATTTCACCTCACTTACCATACCACAAGAAAATTATGTTGAAATCCTTCCAAGATCTGAAATGATATGTTTATAAATTCTCCTTATTGAACTCTTGGCCTCAAGTAACTTTATTATAATAAAACATTTAGGTGTTTATTTTATTTATTTATTTTTTTAAATGCTTTCTGTTTATTGTGAGAGAGGTGGCAGCAGTTTGTAACTTCACATCCATCAGCTGAATTTTATGCTGCAAAACAATCATAAAGCAAAATGAACCAAATAAAAAAATAACTCCCCAACGTATCAGATATGTAATGAATTTCTGTATGTACTGTTGTTTCCATTATGCTGATTTACAGCCACTTTAATGTACCCAGCCTTCTCAAACAACTTAGAGTTGATTGTTCTGGAACTAGACTGTGATTCAGGATAGCATAGTGGCTCTTTGCCATCTTTTAGGAAAATTCTAAACCCCTCTGGAGGCAAACAGTCTTGTATTAAAGAGTTTAGGCTATTCAACATGCAAATGATGTCCTAGCCACTAAAACTAATTGCTCAAATGTGGTGGAAGCGAAATCAACACCCCTGGAGCTGGAGACAAGCAAGAAGTGAGGGATTTGTGTCTGCAGGTGTCTGCAAATCACACATCAGTCCCCACCTCCTAAGAATTCCTGGTGCACTCAAGGTAACTTCACTTGAGGATTTGCCTTTAATGACATGATGCAGTTCTGGCACTGCTGTGTGTTATTTGCACTCCCCTGCAATAGCCTGGCAGGGTCCTTTTTGACAGTGGAACTCTGGCTGGTGTGTGCAGGCAGGAAAATGCAGCGAGAGCCTCACATCAGGAGGACAGAGCCTTCCAGCAAGGTCAGCATTTCAACCAGTGCCCCCCATCTGCAGAGGCTGGAGGAAGGAGACCCTCTTTGGAATACAGTCAGTACCAATGTACCTGCTGAGCTTCCAGGAAATATTTGCATCCTTCAAACAGCAAAGAAAAAAGAAGGCAAGTTTGTTTGTCCCAGAGAAATATCAATGTCACTACAAGTCCAGCAGCCCTGTTAGAGGAAAGCATTATCTTGAGCTTTCATTTTCTGGCCACTGCCAGTGGTTTAGCCCAAGGATGGCTTTTAATGTTGTTTTTTCAGTTCACTCTTCACCACACCACAATGCCCTGCCATGTTGGTAAGTCCACAGTATTTCTGCTGTGGATGGGGTGTGCCAGCCCCAACTCCTCCCTGCCTGCCCAGAGCCCAGGTTCACACAGCTGGGGCCTTTCTGACCCACCAAGGTGCCCCTGCTCAGCCCCTGAGGATGGCAGGGAGGGACACATTTCCAAGTTACAGGAATGCTTCTTCAAATGCTTCTCAGCGGCTCCTCACCTAGATCAGCATGAGGCTAAGCCAGTGCCTGTTTGTCATCACCAAATTTCCTGGTTAATGCCAATGTCTGGGAAGCCAGCTATGAAACTTAACTGAGAAGTACCTCACCAAACCTTATGAAGCTCACGTTGCCAACAGACCATGACACAAAGGGACTCTGCCTTTTCCTCCTCGAGCATTTCCCTGTAACATTTGCTGCCACAGTCACTGTCATTGAATTCCTCTCCATCTCCCTCTGCTTTATGAAGACAGCTCTGAGCAGCAGCCACTAATGTCATGGGCTGCAAAAACTCTCTGATTCATTCCCAAATCTGACTTTTCTTGCTCAGCACCCTCTACTCCTCTATACCACCCAACACCCTTGCAGGAGCAGCCCCTTAAGCTACGAAGCCATAAGTGCCAGCAGTGACTGTAGCAGGAGTTAAAGCAAGAGCTGCACCAGAGCTTGCTGCCAGAAATGTGGCTGAAATTACTACTACTCTTCTCTCTTTTAATCTTATCTCTTTTACAGGCTCTCTCATCAGCTTCTCAGTGAGCTGTAAGTATTGTAATAACATTAATTAGGTGTCCATTAGTATCGCAGATAACACTTTTCATGCAGCATTACAGAGATACAGATTTATAAAATGTCAATATTTTCTTTCCCTGCATTATGTTAATCATGCTGGGAGTTGCCACATGAATGGCCCTCGTGAAGGCTGTGATATTTATGCTGATTTAACATTTACAAGCCGCCAGTCTGCCTGGGCACTGTGCTCTGCACAAACACATGTGAAAGGCTAATGGGCTGGACTGAAAAATGTGTCTGACTTAAGTAATTTTATAAACACTTTAAGCACATTAGGACACTTACACTGCTCTGCAGACACAGGGCCTGGTCCTATTCGCTGTCAAACTGGTGGCAAAATTCCCACTGAATTCCCCGAGACCCAGCTCACTGGGCTTCAACCAAACAAATGTGTAATAAATGTGCAATAAATGTACAGTAAATGTACACTAAATGTACACTAAATGTAGAAACTGCAGACTCACTTCCACCCACAGCAGAGAACTCCAAGATACACAGGGAACCTGCTGGGAGTTGGGACCATGCATGAGCTGGGCTGAGCCTGCAACGTTGAGGAGGTGTTTACACAACTGCAATATTTGGAGCAGGGTTTATTCCTGCCCTTCCCAGGGTAGGTGCCCACAGCATCTGTGTCACAGATATTTGTGGGCCCTGTTATCCAGTTCCACATATTGTGATGCCCTGCTGGGCTTGAGGCTGGACTGAGTGGACCTGTGACAGAGCTACTCAGCTGGGCTGCAGCGTTGGATGGACAACTGGATCAGGACAGAGTCAAGAATATTCCCTAAATTTCACACTGCGAGGAGGTAAGATAATGGGATATACCAACTCATCCCCTTCACACATTGATTACCTTCTTAAACACACATCTAGTTAGAAAAGATGTTGGGTGATTCCACTCTCAGGTTTTCCTTCCCATCAGCATCAGCTTTCCAACTCCCACTCCAGTTCTCCTTCAGTTCTCCTTCCCCTTCTTCTCCATGACCCTATGAGTCTCCAGAGCACCACCCTCCTCATCCTTCACCTCTCTCCTGTGCACACAGAAAATTCAGCAAAGCAGAGGCTGCCCCCACGTTCCCCAGCTCTTTGGACTCTCCTGCTACATCCCCTGTACAGACATCTGCTGTCCCCCTCTGTGTCAGCTTTCTGGGCCAGCAGGTGTTGTGCAGGTCTGAGCCTGCTCAGTGCCAGATACTGCAGGGATTGATCCACCACAGGGGCTCCCAGACCTGATGGAGCCCCGTAGCTGCTCCTGCTGCTGTCAGGGTTTGTCCTGGAGGAGCCTGCTGGTTTCTTTTCATGAGAGCAATTTCTGTTGACATTGGTTGGTCTAAATGTCGGTATCACGGTATCATCCTCATTTTTCAGCACTTATTTCATGTAGTCCTGACATGAAAACTCTGTCCACTTAATCTTGCATGGAAATTTCCTTTCAGTGTCCATTGGCCTGCACTGATTTATGAAGACACTGCTTTCTTGTGTCACTGTGAACTGCTCTCCATAGATTTTCTGTGTCATTGATTTGCCATCATCTCCACAATCCAATACAATTTTCCTCCACTTGCACTTGATATTCTTATGTTGACACCAAAGACCTGCATCACTAATATTGTATTAACATCGTTTTCACATGGGAACAAATCCTCACACTAATAACATTTACTGATATTAACTCACCATAATGCAGTTACCAGTAATTTGCTTCCAGAGGATTAAGTCTTTGGACTTGATGTTCACCCATCCTCTTCAAAGTGTTCCTGATGATCATACCCTGCAATGCACTTTCCTCTCTAAATTAGTATTAATAATGCAATACTAATAATTTGATAGATCAGATTTTCAAAGACACTGCAAGCATTTAATTCTCACAACAACCTAGGTAAGAAATACTCTTCCTGTTGCATATAACAATAAGCTGGAGAGGTTTTTAAGTTTGCTTTATGAAAAAACAGTAGATGATCCTTGGAGTAAGCAATAGCCCAAGGGCTTTTTCAGTTGTGTGGGAGCCCTTTATAGCCCTTCAGCTCCTCTACCTGACCTAGACAGGCTCCAGATGGCTGCCCTGACCTGCTGGCCATTCCCTATGCAAGGATTTCATATTTTGTTACAGTCAGAGATCCTGGCTCAGGCCCTAGCAATCTCTCTCAACAAAATTTAATCAGTACTGATATGTTCCCATGAAAAGTTTCAGTCTTAATAAATCAGCATTTTCCAAGAGAAAAACATCTGGTTGGAAAACTCCCAGCCCACTCACATCTCTGCTATCAGCTACAGAAAGTCAATATTATTCTCAATCATCAGGACCACCTCTGCACTCCAATTGTTTAAGAAAGTTAAACTAAGGTCCCAATAAAGAATGTGATTTTTTTCTTTAAAGGTGCCCAAGTGATGGAAGACCCCAGCAATTTCATAAGACTCCTACTCCAATGTTACTTGTAGGCTTTTGAAAATCGCAGTTTAAATCTATCATTTTGAAGTGTGGCTTGATTTTTAAAATCTGGGGTTCAACAACATGGCAAAGGCTAAACAAAAGCTCATTTGAGACCACACAGCAAGATCATACTGTCCACAGAGTGGTGAGAAGGGAAAATTTTGATCCCTCCTCTCTCTCAGGTGTGGGTAGGGCAGCAAACCCAGGCTCTTTACAAGCCATGCAGGGGGAGGCAGCTCTTTTTTCTGCTTAAGAGCCATGTTTGTCACCTGGCCACAGTTCCACTCATTGACCAAAATAATTTGAACTGTCCCAAGCCAGCCCAGGGCCCCTGCCACAAGGAGATGTCAGGGCCACGACCCACAGGTGCACTTCAGAAACTACATTGAGCTCAGCCAGCAGAAGCTGCAGATGAAACCACTCTTTTTTGTATTATCCATTGTCAGAGTCATGGAATCACAGAATCATTGAACTATTTGGGCTGGAAGGGACCTTAAAGACCATCCAGTTCCAACCCCTCTGCTGTTGGCAGAGATTCCTCCCACTAGATCATATTGCCCAGCCAACCTGAACTTGAGGGCACAAAGTAGCCCAGTAGTAACTTCCAGTAGCAATCCTGAGGTACTCATAGCCCACTGAGAAACTTTAGGGAAAACAAAAGGATTTTCCAAGTTGCCCACAACTCGTCTTCTACTTGCCAAACAAATCCGTTCACCAGAGAGCTTTAGGAGACCTCAGTATTAAATTATCATTTTGTCAATAAAATGTCATTTCATCAATAGTACGTCCAGGTGGCCGAATGTTTCTGCATAATTAATTCAACTGATGCATTAAGGAATGTTATACACAATATTAATCAAAAAGTACTGTCAATAAAAGGACTACATATAAACCCAGCTAAGAAAACTACAGACCTTTTTGAAAGCTGAGCTTTTTTTTTCTAAAATGATCCTTCAATTCAGGGAGATGTGGATTGAGAACACCATTAAGAAAATAGCATGATAGTCCATGAAATTATATTATTTAATTTCTCAACTGTTTTTTCATTAGAGGGGCATTACTGGGATCTGAACTTAAATTGTACCATCTGATACCCAGGGATCAGTAAGACCGGAGCCTTAAAGGAGGCAGCATTTGTGGTTCTTGGGAAATTCTATAATTTTGACGTTTGTGTTTGCTCTAAATAAAAATAAACTGCAAATGTTGTACAGCTTTCTGAGAAAGCGATCTGAACTTAAATTGTACCATCTGATACCCAGGGATCAGTAAGACCAGAGCCTTAAAGGAGGCAGCATTTGTGGTTCTTGGGAAATTCTATAATTTTGACGTTTGTGTTTGCTCTAAATAAAAATAAACTGCAAATGTTGTACAGCTTTCTGAGAAAGCAGACCTTTGAGGATATGCTGTCAAGCCAAGTAAAATCATTTTCTTGCAGTGCGGATTGAATTGGTTTGCCACATGAAATCTTTGTGATGTTGATTCTGCGATGAAAATGAGGTTATTTAATCCCAGGACTGTCAGAAATTTCTCTGTGAGCATCTGCTGAGCACAGCAGCAGCCAGTTGCACAGGGCACTGACCACCACTGACCACCACTGACCACTGCTGACCACTACTGACCACCACTGACCACCGCTGACCACTGCTGACCACCGCTGACCACCGCTGACCTCTCCCTTTTGCTGACATCCTCTTTGCCTGGTGCTTTGCCTGGTGCTGCCTCTCACTGCCCGCTGCCCCTCCCCTTCCTCATCCTCCCCGTTCCTCCTCACCTCTCACCACCCTCCCTTCCCCCACCATCTCTGTCCCTGGTGTTGTCCCGCCTGTCCCCAGCACACCCCGCTCCGAACTTCCCTGCCAGCCCTGCAGGTGTGGTACCCCCAGTGCTCAGGAGCATCCCTCACCCTGCTCCTGCTGTCCCCTGCTCCTTCCCCGGCTGACACCTCATTCCCCCAGCACCGGCTGACACAGCCCATGGGAGGCAGAAAAACCAGCGACAGGGAGGGAAACGCTGCTCAGACCCTGAGCAGGAGCGAAGGCAGCCCCTGGGAAATGCAGCTGAGCAGGATGTGCAGCTCACAGAAGAGACACTTTGGAAAGTTTTATGATTTGGCCAAAGGCTGGGTTTGTGGGATCAATGACAGGAGGTGTGCCCTGTGCCAGGAGGGCCTGATCCCAGGCAGCTGTGGCTGTAAATCAGGGCTCAGGGGGTGTGCAAACACCCTCACTGGGAAGACTTTAAGCCGGCCGAAACAATGAGATTATTTCTAACCTGGGTCTCAGAAATGGCTGAGATATTTTTTGTTTAAAAAAGATAATTCAAAAAATGTAGGCAGGTATTTCAGATATTCAGGAATTTCAGCCCACACTGATCAAGTGTGTGAAAACAGAAGCAACTGAAAACAGGTGTTAGAAGGGGTATTTTAGGTATATGCATTTACAGACAAAGTCAGCAGCTCTGCTCATGGTAATGATAATCCAGGCAGGGAAAAGACAGCATCACTCTCACTCCTTAGAGAGACACCAGGATGAGGCTCAAAGAACAATACAGCAGCCTCTACAGGAGCTCTATTAGATTTCATATTGACAATATATCTGGATATTTTCAGAAAATATTCAATAATTTTATTTGCATGAGTCATTCTGCCACAAAAATAGCTCACATGTAATCAGCTGTGTGAGCAAAGCAGTTTAATTCTGCTCTTAAGATTAAGCATTTTATTCTGAAGTTAATAGTATGAACTTTAAATGATTTTCTAGCCTTCTATAAACAAGATCATGCTCTAGAAATTTTCATCAGGGATGTTATTAATTCCATTACTTTCTTGTAATTATTTCCTATCCTTAACATAGGAAAATTTATTCTAGGTCGTTATCTGTCCCTAGAAAATTATAGGTGCCACAACAAGTTGCCAGGTTCTGCATAAATAAGCCACTTAAGAAAAGAAACCTTAGATTTATCTATTTTATTTGTGTTTGATATTTTCAGTGTGTCTGCATTTTAAATGTATTTTAATGTAAAGGTTAATGGAGTTTTAATAAAGGGCAGATGGCTACTCTAATTGCAGAGTACCCAGCGTACTCTTTTAAAAACCTCTTTAGCTGGCTAGACAGATATTAATAATTCTGAATGCCATTAGAAAAAGCAGAGGTTTGATTCAAATGATTCTTCAAAGTACGTTTATTATTCAACCAAAACTGCAATCATTGCATACATTTTGCAAAGAAAAATTCTATTATCAATATATTTCCCATCAATAATCCTGTGAACTCTCTATTGTCTACTATCTATAACTAAATTATTTATATTAAAGCACCAAATGTTCAGCTTCCCATTACATATTGTTTCTCATCCAGATGTCAATTTTCAGCCTTTCTCTTTTTTAATTCTCTAAACATTTTGCTAGTCACTCGGTCTCCTCCTCACTCCACTAATTTGATTATTTTTTTGCAAAAGCCTGGTTCCTGGGCCATGCACCATTGTGCATGCACATTGCAATCCCTGGTATGTGTCTTTAAAAAAAGAAGAGAAAAGGAAATAAAAAGCATGAGCTATTTTGTACTAGGCCCTGTGCCAAGAAGTGCCTCCTACCTCCAGAAAATACAGTGAAAGCAAACTGTATCTATGAATATCTTCAGAGCAGCCAGTTCACTGGGAGTGGAAGGTGGCCAAATGCTATGCAGAAATGAAGAAACCACAGATAAAAATACTGTGGGGTTTATCACCAAAATTATTTTAGCATTTAGAGTCAGGTATTTCAAAGTGTGGACTAAATCCTCAGGAGCTCTGATGTGAATTTGAAGGCACAGCAGAATGACCATGTAACACCTAAAATAATTTAAACCAGACAGCAATTTTCTGCTTTGGAAATAATTCCTCTAACCTCTTCCTGCCCCCACTGCAGACCCCTCAGCACAAGCCCATGTATACCATAACCATCCCCATCACCCTCTGAAATTAGCAGTTACATTAACAAGGTTTTGAAATATTGGCTGGAATGTGGTTTGAGGCTCTACAATGGAAGAGAAGTAAGTTTTATATCATTTTATGAACAGACATTAATCAATGCTAAATCACAATGAGAGTCTTATGGAATCACATATTACAATCTCCTAAATCGCAGGAGGAACTTGCTGTGACTGATGTTACTACAGTGACGTTTGATGCAATCAATAGTGAGAGCAGTTCACATTTAGGTTTTACCACATTAGGTGCTTTTTTGAGCCCACCATGAATGGGAGAGACCTCTGAAGCCCTGGCCAGGAAACAATAGTATTTGTCACATTATTAATCTGCCCTTATGATTCATCTTTTAGGCTTCCTGGCATTTATGTTGTTCCTCTGACAGGCACACTGGAAGACCAAACAGTCCCAGAGCTGAGCAGCCTGAAGGTGAAGAGAGGCTTCATGTGTATCCTGGACATGTGGCAGGTATCCCAGCTTCCATCCACATGGATCTCTTATTTCTCCAAATAATTCCTCTGAAATAATTACAAGAAGATTTGCCTGGTTGGAGAGAGGGTCACATGGAGGCAGGGCTGGAGATGGAGGCTGGAACCCTCTGAATGTGGAAACTCAAGGCAACCTCCAAGATCTGTGGATCCTGGCACATTCCCGTTTGGGGGGACCAGTGACACGAGGTGAGCTGGGGACAGCAAGGTGCAGCTCTGCCTGACACAGGAGGGACTCTGTGCCCAGGTTTTTGTTGCCTGAGCTATTGGGGAGAGGTCTGGCATCACCCCAGATGTGAATGGGGAGCAACTTCTCTGTGATGGGTGTTTAAGCACAAGTCAGTGAAGGACCACCCAGAAAGTCCCAGGGTGACCCAGTAACTGTGTACAGACAAGGTGACAGAGACACACATGCCCCACTGTGGCCCCCAAACCCTCAGGTGCTGGAGGGTAGGATGGGCTGGGCTGGACCAGGGATGAGGCACCAGCTGAGGGATGTAGCAGTAGGAGACCAGGGGTGTTCATGTCCATGAGCACTAAGGGGGAGCCCCACGGGGACAGGGGAGCAGGAAACAAAGTGTGTCCTGCGCAGTCCCACATTGTCACAGGGCAGCCATGCTCACCTGCCTGCTCAGCCCCCTTCCTGGAGCCATCCTTCTCCTGGGGGGCTCCTGCATCAGCCTTATGTATTTTCAGGTGTCCCCATGGGCTCGTGGGGTTCCCCCCTGGTCTCACAGCATGGGGTCAGAGCCAACCTAGCTCACAGAGAAGGTGGGACTGCATAGAGTCTGTGGCTGCTCAGGGCAGGGGGGCTGCACCAGGGGTAGGATGACCCCAGAAAGGAGTTAAACAAGATCACCCGTGCTGCCCAACCTGGGCTGTCTTTTAAGGCAGCTCTCACGGGTCTTTCCAGCACAGGAGAGGGGAGCAGAGAAGGAGAAAGGGCACCAGGACCCCCCGTCTGCTTCCAAAACAGTGGAGACACACATCCCCCTCCATCCCTTGGGCAGTGCTTTGGGAGACCCTGCAGATCACCCCAGACAGGAGAGGGCTGGTTATTTAATACTTCATTATATCTATTTGATATATATATTTAATGCCCTCTCTAGCTTCCAATGCAGGCTCCTGCATGGGACAGGCAGCAGGGAAAGGAGGTGTCCCTGCACAGCCCCTCAGCCCTCTCCCCTGCGCTGCCCCCAGGGGAGGGGGAGCGGGCGGAGCCCCAAAGGCGTTTTGCAGCCCCCGGAGATGCACTGGAAAACAAAACAAAACAAAGCAGCTCCTCATCTTTCCCCCCAGACGGCCCGGGTTGTCCGCAGCGGCGGCGGAAGGAGCAGCGCAAACGATTTTCAGAGACCCGCGCTGTGCGCAGCCCCCGCGGCTGAGCGCGGAGGGGCCGAGGGGCGGCCGGTACCCAGCGCGTAAAATACGCGCGGTGTTTCCCAGGGATGCATTCAGCCAGATGTTTAAGACGTATGAGAGAAGAGTAGTTAAAACCCACATTATATAGTTCTGCCTAGTCTAAAATTGCACGCGCTGACCCATATATTTTAAACTGTAAACGGACTCCAGTCACTTAAAATATTGCAACGTCGATAGGACTAATTAATTGGAAATAAGAAACGAAAGAATACAATTAAACGAGGAGAGAATCATTTTCTAATTTAATAGCGGGACATTTATAAAGATCACAAGCTAAAAGGCATCGAATGATCCTATCGACGGAGTGTTAAATCAGCACAGCTGGAGGCGGGGCACGGCCCTGGCCCCTCTCCCTCTCCTCCGGGCAGCCGCTCCCATCGCCGCCCCCGCGCAGAGCCGCGCTCCGGCCCGCGGAAGCCCCGCGCGGTGCCCTCAAATGCGGTGATGTTTTATTAGCCCCCATTTCCTAACAATAATTTATTGCGATAAAACAGACACCCGAGGTCCTCTTAAATTGTCTTTTCATAATGAATAAATTTAAACTGGCTAATTAATATATAAACTAACCCAATTTGTCAGGTTGATTTGTATTTTAGTTAATTGTGAAAGTAATTACCACACGGGCAAATTAACAGCTTTCTGGAAATGACCAAGGCAGGGTTTTTATTTCCTTCCTGGGTGAAGAAAATTCATTTTTCCCAGCTCTTGATGTGATGAATAAAAGTCATAAATCTGGGTGATTGGTGCAGGCAGAGTCTAAATGGCTTCATATTTCATTTTAGGTTTAATAGAAATATTCATGCTCTGTTTTAATGAAATTAAATTGAGGGGGGGTGGACTGAGAGGCTGTCGGTCGGGCTTAAAGGGGCAGCACACACTGGGTGGGCTTTTTGTTATTTTCTTGTGGATGAGCAAAAACTATCCAGCGTATGTTATTCCAGACAAAACGCGACGGATGCAGGAATTGCAGCACCAGCAGGAATAAATTTAATATTTTTGTTTGACATTATCTGAAAAAAAAGTCTAAAGCAATTCAGGCAAAACTTTGGGAAATGGCTTCTAGGGAATAAAAAAAGAAAACAACCAAAAAACATTTAGCAAATGTATCCCGGCCTCCTAATGCAGGGCTAGCTTTTCGTCCAGATGTGGGGGATGAGGTGAAGGCAGGGTTTTAGCAGACCGGCCCCTCTCTCCAGCTCGGACATCTTGGGGTACATGAAAAGCCCTTTCCCCTGGAGGGACGGGCGGAGGCGGTCGCCCCCGAGACCCCAGGAGGGCCAAGGTGCTTGTGGAGACCCAGCCGCCTTTGGGACCCGCTCAGAGCCCTCCCGGGTTCCCCAACTCCTTTTCCAGGCAATAGGAAAAAGTTTGATAAGGCAGAGGCATTTTCTAAGTGTCTGAGGGTGTTCATCCCAGCCCGAGGACCCGGCGGGGCTCATTTCTCCCCAGAATGGCCTGGGGCAGCCCCCCGGGCCAGGAGCGGGCCCGGCGCGGGAGCCGCCGGCAGCCGGGCCCGCTCCGTAATGGATCTGATCTGTGACTTGTTGATTTCCCCTGAGCAAATAAGGCTTTGATGCAGTCCCGGCGAGAGTGGTTAGCTGATGAATTGACAAAAACTAATCAGCTTTATTGGGAAACAGGTTAAGGGCAGCAGAGTGTCAATAATTCTCCGCCTGACCCCCTCATCCATTAGGAGAGGCAGCTGATTAGACCGAGAAGACCCTGTGCTTTTTGCACTGAAATTGCTTTCATAAACTCACCATTATTAGCAGTCAATGCAAGCGGCTAATTTAGAGGAGACATCCCGAGGATGTCACATTTATCAGGGAGGTTTATGTATCATTATCTCATTTACAGAATGTCGCAGTGTAATATGTGTTTTTGGCAATAACGCTAGCCCCGCGCCTGCGGTTTGCAACGGCTTTGGGGTTACCGGGGGAGTTAATTGGGAAAAATGAGAGACACCTCCATCGCCGGGCTCCGGGCACTCCGCTGTTCCCACCGGGATTTGCCCCAGTGCCCCACGCCGCCCCCTGCGTGCACCGCCCCGGCTTTTCAAAAGGCGAGATAGGCATCTGTTTGCCCACGGCCGGGGCGGAGGGGGTTCTGCTGAAAGGGACCACCCGGAGGTGTCGGGGGAGCGCGCTCCTTGCGCTATCTCCGCCGAGATAACCGCGCATTGTTGGCTCCCGGGCAATATACTGGATCAACACAGGTGCGGGAGCCGCGGGGAGTTCAGCAGGCCCGGATGCCCTGCGGCACCTGTGGGGACAAACACACGGAACGGAACGGTGCGGGAGAAGGAAAAAAAGGCTTTTAAAATGACAACAGAAAGAAAAGAAAAGAAAAGAAAAGAAAAGAAAAGAAAAGAAAAGAAAAGAAAAGAAAAGAAAAGAAAAGAAAAGAAAAGAAAAGAAAAGAAAAGAAAAGAAAAGAAAAGAAAAGATCTTAAAAATGGTACTCGCTAAAAAAAAAAAAAAAAAAAAAAAAAAAGGAAGAAAAAAAAAAAGAAAGAAAAATAGGAAGAAAGAGTTAAAGTCTGAAAATCGAAATCTCCAAGCTCTAAATATCCATCAGCCAAAAAAAAGATGCGGCATTCGGGCCGAAGGCGCAGGGTGTCCAGACGGGGCGGCCGGCCTGAGCCTCCCCCCGGGGAAGGTGATGGACCGGAGTCGCCTGGTTCACCGCCCCCAGTCCTTGTCCCCCACCGGCCGCCGGCGCCTTCTGCCCCATCCCCGCCTGGAGAAGCCTTCACGGCGCCGGTCACCCTCCACCGCCAGCCGCTGCGAGCCGCGCATCCCTGCGGCGGCGTCCCCGCGTCCCCGCTGGTGCCCTGCGTCCATGGCTCCCTGCTGACACGGGATGGTTTCCCCTGCAGCTCGGTCCCTCCTCCCCAAAACTGCCCCGAGAAGGGGCCGCACGCTGTACCCAAAGCATCCCCCTGCGTGCGGGACAATCCGCGGCCGCCACACGCCCGGGCAGCCCCGGGGCCACCGGCCCGGGCATCGGGAGCTGGCACCGACTCTGCCCGGGGCACCCGGCAGGTTACAGCAGCATCCCCGTGTCCAGCGGACTGGACACCACACATTGCAGAGGAGTGGCCCCCATCCCTGCCGGGGCAGGGACGCAGGGATGGAGGCGGGTGCGGGTGCACTACACCCTCCTCCTCCTCCGGAATCGGTCACAGGGACAAGCCCCGGGTCCGACCACTCGCTGCTCTGGGACTGCCCGTGCTTGGGGCAAAAAGTGACTGTCAATGGGAAACGTGGGGCCAGCTGGGATGCCCAGGGCGGCTGCCCCGATCCCCGGCCCCTCGGAGCCCCGACAAAACCGAAGCGGCTCATTGAAACGATCCTGCGACTCGGTGTCGCCCTCTTCATCCCGGGAAGCGGGGGGCTCTGGGGTCTTTTGCGGCTGCGAGGCTCAACCCCGGCCCCTGAGGTGTTGGAGTTCCCCGGGCGGGAGCAGCTGTTTGGGAGCATCTGCTCTCCGGTGCCCGTGTGCGGGTGTTGTGTGTGTGCGTGTGGCTCTGCCGTGCCACGAGTGTGCATCGTGCGAGGCCTATGCACAGGATGCGTCTGTGCGTCTGCTGGAATTGTGTCCACATGTCTGTCCTGCTTGGTCTGTGTGTCTGCCGTGCGAGTGTGTCCGCAGGCTCCAGTGAGGTCAAGGGGGGAAAAAAGTGCAGGAGAAAAGGAGAATCCGAGGGCACTGAACAAAGGGTGTGTGTCTGTGTGCGTGCCTGTGTGCCCACCCCGCAGAGGTGTGGGCCTTCTCCCACAGAGCAATGGCAAGGACAGGGCCAAAGTTGTCAGATATTTTATTGATTGTGTTGGACTCTGTTTCTCTTCTCCATTTTTTCCCTTCTCCCGTTCTTTTACCCTTTTCCTCTCCTCTTTTCATTGCTTTTACTTTTTCCACCCCAGGGGTTTGGGCCGGGAAGGACAGCGCACCCTCGTTGCGGTGGCCCCGGCCGCCCTTGGGGCACAGTCCCGCCGCACGCCCTTGTGCGGAGCGGTCCCTCCTGGGGGGCTCACGGCGACGGAGCCGCGACTTGGGCATTTCCCGCAGCCGAGACCCTTCTCCACGGGGGAGAACTTTGGAAAGGAGAACGTGTTTGCCTTGGCAGCGCTTCGTACCGCAACCTGACCTTTCGCTCACACGGCCGGGGCGGGGGTCCCGCGGCCCCACCGGAGAAACGGGACCCTGGTAAGGAGAGACCCCTCACCCCGCTCTTTCCCTTTTCTGTCCGAAGCTGTTTGCCTTAGATAAGCAGGTGTAATAACGCTGTTGACAGACCCGGGATTTGGTGGCAGGGTGACTCTCTGACCCACAGGTGTTTATTCTTTCCGACTCGTTAAAAAGCGGCCGGCGGCGCGTTTACGGCAAATATTTGCCGGGTGCGGGAATGGTGGAAAACTGTCATTGGACACACGGCGGAGCCAGCGCGGCCGGCGGAGAGCCGCACACTCTCACGGCTGAGAGAGCTGTCTCCGCAGGGAGCAGCCGGTTGCCCCCGGGTGTCCCGAGCTGTCCCCACGGGTGTCCCGGGCTGTCCCCCCCGGTGCCGCCGCCCGCAGCGCGGGTGCGAGGAGGGGGCGGGCGCTCGGCGGTGACGGGTGGGCGGCGCGGCCAATGGCGGGCGAGGCCGCAGCGGCGCGGGGCCAATGGGAGCCGCCTGCGGCCCTTGAAGGGGCGCGCCGCGGAGCGCGGCCGCACTGCCGCCCGCCGCCGCCGGGAGACGCGGCCGGCCCGGGGCAGCCGCACGGTCCCCCGCCCCCAGCCGCCTCCCGCCGGCGCTCCCATGGAAAAATCCAAAAATTTCCGCATCGACGCGCTGCTGGCTGTCGACCCCCCCAAGGCGGCGGCGGGGCAGAGCGCGCCGCTGGCCCTGGTCACCTCGCTGGGTGGCAGCGGTAGTAGCAGCAGCGGGAGCGGCAGTCCTCCGTCCTCATCCTCCTCTTCCTCGTCCTCTTCATCCTCCTCCGAGCACCCCGCCGGCGGCCCCGCCGACTGCCTGCGCACCGACAGCCCCTCTCCGCCGCGCCTCCTGGCCGCCCACTGCGCCCTGGTCCCCAAGCCCGGCTTCCTGCCCGGGACGGGCGCCGGCGCCCACCCGCACCACCACGCCTCCGCGGCCGGCATGGCCCTGGGACTGCACCCCGCGGCGCCCGGCGGGCCGGGCATGCCGGCGCAGGCGGCTCTCTACGGGCACCCGGTGTACGGGTACTCGGCGCTGGGTGGGCAGCACCCGGCGCTCTCCTACCCCTACTCGCAGGTGCAGGGAGCGCACCCCTCCCACCCCGCCGCCGACCCCATCAAGCTCAGCGCCGGCACCTTCCAGCTGGACCAGTGGCTGCGGGCCTCCACTGCGGGCATGATCCTGCCCAAGATGCCCGACTTCAACTGTGAGTATTTGCCTCCCTCCTGACCGCAGCCGCGTCCCCTCCATCCCCTGTCCCGCTGCAGGGGCCTACCGGGAGCTGCTTCCTTCCGAGAGGGCAGAAGTCCCCTCCTGCCCCCTCCCAAACAAGCTGCGGACTTAAACTGGAAGCGACGCTTTTATTTTTTGAAAAAAAAATTGTTAGAGGAAATAAACAGCGCTCCGCGATAGGAAACGGGGATGTGCAGTCACCTCTCCATTCCCGGCCCTTGAGGAGCCCCGGACAGTCCTTCTCACGGCAGGTTAAACGGGAAGGTGACAAATTGCTCCCCGCCTTTGTAAATGTCTTTTCCCGCCGTTCCTGGAGGGCAAAAGCCGCCGTGGAGGGAACGTGGGGGTTGGTGGGGACAGGGTAGGGGCAGAAATCTCCAAAATCCCAGTCTCACTGTAACCCCTTAAAAGCGAGGTGGCAGGACACGTCACTCACTCACCGATCATAATTTTATTTCTTCTATATCGGAAATGGGCGTATAATAACGATGTCAGATTTCCTAGGGAAAGGGATGTAGGGAGGATCTGGGATCTGCCAAAAACTTGGGGTTCTGTGTTCCCCGGGGGATAACGAATAGGAAAGAAGTACAGTCGGAAGGGTTTAGGTTTGGGCCCAGGAAAGGCTGGGAGTGCTGAATGGAACCAGGCAGCCCCGGAGTCCCAGCAAAGCGCAGTGCGTGCTCTAGGCCTCGCGGCGATGGGGAACTTGCGTGCATCTGGTTTAAGCAAAGATCATTTTCGGAGGTGTGAGCTCTCGGTGGGAATGGCCGGTTTAACAATACCGGAGGTGTAGTTTTACGAAAATCATGCCAGGAAAAGAATCGCGATTTTTTTTTTTTCCCTTCTTCTACTCTACACACACATTCGCAGACAAAAAAGTCCATTGTTTCCCCTCGAATTGGAGTTGTTTAGACTGGAACATTCAGGAACAAAAATAATTAGGAGAGCTGTCAGAGCCCTGCCTCTCAAACAAGGGGCAGAGGGGAATAAATAACCGAGCGAAACGAGCCTCAGAAAATCGCACCGCGGTGAGAAAATCTCCCGGGCGCTGAGGCCGGGAGCGGACACTGTCCTTTTCTGTCTGCCGCTTTAGCGAGCTGTCTCCAACCGCGGCCGGGGAGCAAGAGCCGCTCTTTCACAGATTTTCTTTTTTTTTTACATTTTCTAAACCAAATAAGTCAAAGTATCAAAATACTTTTAGAAATGGGCAGTAGTGCTGCCGGATCTGATGCCCAGGGATATCGAGGCCTTCGAAGGGGCTCAGTTCCCGCTTGCTCGTGGCTGAGTCTTTTGTTTGTTTTGGTGGGGTTTTTTTCCCTCTCTAATAAATCCTTAGTTTTAATTATTACGTTTTGAATACGGAAAACACCTTTTTTTTTTTTTTTTTTCCTCCCGTTTCCAAAACAGTTTTCTAGTCCTCACTGCTGATTCACGCATCGAGGAGCGGCTGGTGCTCGGCGCTCGCATGGAGGAGCGGGCCCCGGTCTCGGTCCGGGTTCCGGCCGGCCGGAGGTGTGCCCGCCTGCAATCCCACTAATTAAACGGATATGGGCGGGCTGGGAGAGCGGCAGGTTTGACTAAAACATTAAATGGAGCAAATTGCCTCTCCCTAGAGAGCCCCGTGCCCCTTCGCCGCGATCGCTGCCTTCAGTTTATTGTCTCGCGTTTGTTAGGCTCTTGGGAAATCAGGAGACATATTTTCCTTTCTTTAAAAGATTTAATTTAATTTTTTTTTTTTTTTTTTTTTGTCCCTGTGAGCGATCCCCTGACACTGTGGAAGCTGAGAAACCCCGGAGTCAGAGGGCCTGGAGGCTGGAGGAGATCCCTCCCTGCCTCGGTCCGTGCTCCGGTGTATAATGGTCCATCCTTGCTTCAGCCTCCCACGCAGAGTCTTTTCTGCCTCCCCACTTGTCACCACCCTCCCTGGGGCTGCACGGCCGCGGCAGGGCTGCTCCGCGCTCACCTCTGCGCTCCCCCTTCTCCTTTCCTAGCCCAGGCGCAGTCCAACCTCCTGGGGAAATGTCGCCGGCCCCGCACGGCCTTCACCAGCCAGCAGCTGCTGGAGCTGGAGCACCAGTTCAAGCTCAACAAGTACCTCTCCCGGCCCAAGCGCTTCGAGGTGGCCACGTCGCTCATGCTGACCGAGACACAGGTGAGTGTCCCCGGCCCCGCGGGGGTGGCTGCCCTGGCGGGCGGTGGATGAGGGGATGTGTTTGTGCCCCGTGTCCCCCAGGTGAAGATCTGGTTCCAGAACCGGCGCATGAAGTGGAAGCGCAGCAAAAAGGCGAAGGAGCAGGCGGCACAGGAGGCCGAGAAGCAGAAAGGGGGCGGTGGCGACGACAAGGGGGATGAGGACCTGCTGCTGCCCGCCCCCGAGAAGAGCGGCGGGAGGAGGATGCGGGAGCTGCCCGATAGCGAACCTGAGGACGAAGAAGAGGAGGAGGAGGAAGAGGAGGCGGCGGTAGCCGGGAGATGCTGCCCGTACCATTCCTCCGACTGCTCCGAGGCGGACGAGGAGGACACGGAGCCCCGAGGCCGACACGGAGCCCCGGCGCAGCCCCAGTGAGCCCCTCCGCACACCCCGCTCCCTCCAGCTCTCCCACCGCCGAGGGGTCCCGCCGCTCCTGGTTGGCACCGGTCCCGCTCCCGCCTTGTTCTGATTTCTCCCTGCTTGGAGAGGGATGGAGAAGAGGATCCTCCGCATGCCGGGCGGGGAAGAGGCTTTATCGTGAATACAGTGTTATTATTGACTGAAAAACAGACAAAACTTGAGCTCCCCCACTCCCCCATCCCTGCCCTCTGGAAGTGCGTCCCTTTCGCTGAGTATTGGGAATGTTTTGTTCGTACTATATATCGGGAAAACTGTTTATGTCATGAACGTTTAAACTGCTGGAAATCTCAATACTGTCTTTATTTTTGTATATCGTATTTATAAAAAAAAAATACCTCTACTTATGCATGCTAAATTATTCCCCAGGTCCTCCCACCCGTGCGAGGGGGGGGAAAAATAAACGTTTTTTACTGGAGGTGTATGAGCACTGTGTGAGGGGAGGATGCTCGTCGCTCCCGGGCCCAGGGCCTCCTGGCGCTCTGGGAGGTGCCGAAGCGCTCGGGAGAGAAGGGGGAACCACTTCCTAACCCAAATTCAGCCCAGTGCCACCACTGCCGTGGAATGTCTGACATCGCCGTGGCGTCTTCCCGAGAGAAGCGCCTCAGCACAGGCCAGAGTCTGCCCCCGGCAACCGCGCTGCGTGTCCCAGGCGCGTTTCGGGGAGGCAGCGCCGTGCCCCTCCCGAGGGGCTGGGGCCAAGGAACGCAGGGAGCAGCGCCGTTTTCCAGGGGCGGCTCGACTTCCAAAGGAGCGAGGGGCTCCCCTACCCTCCCTGGTCCTGAGGACAGGACCCCCCGCTTCCCACTCCGCCGGCGGTGGAGCGCGGGGTTTCCGATAACTGCGGGATTTATCTCGCCAATAAATTTACAGATCAATTAATCCCTGTCACGGCAACTCTTCCCCAAATCAATTATAGCGAATTTAAGTATAATCACTGGCTCATCCCCACCAGCTCGGGGCCACGTCTGGCAATTCATCCCCGCAGATGAATTACTGAGCGGCTCTGCTCCTCTCCCGCGTAGGGGCGCGCAGGGGGGCAGAGGGACCTGGCTCCTGCACCCCGAGTGTCACCGGCTCGTGGGGCACCGCTCCCCCTCACAGCCTCGGAGGATGAGAATGAGAAGCTCTGAACCACAGAGCTTTTCCATTCCCGTGCACTTTAAAAAATAAAAATAATTTTAATAAATATATTTTCTACAAACTCGCATTAACCTTTCCTATGAGGCCACAGCGTGGCCCCTCTTAACAGCTTCTGTAAAAATACGCCCCGTGAAACACAGACTGGCGGATGCATGATATTATGGGATGAGATTCACGAAGGAAAATGTTATGCCTCACGGAGAGCTTCAGGTGGGGCGGCTGGAGGTGGCAGCCAGGCGTAGCGAGGGTCATTACCAGCTCACCACCCCCACACACCCAGTGCCCCGGGGTGACACACCAAAAATCATGAGATGTCATCAATCCGAACAGACCCCATATGTCAAAAAACTTGATTGGGATAATCTCGATTTGGGTTGTACGGAAACAATTGCATTGGAGGCTCTGATTTAAATTTGTAAACGATTTTCTTTTGGGCACAGGCTATGGAGAGTTCAAGGCAATAGAAAAATAAAGGCATGAGTATCTCTGTGACTGAGGCTGGACCTTCGCGGGTGAACGGCTGTGCAGGAGCGCACAACACCCGCGTAGGGCCGCAGTGACTCCTCCGCCCTGATCCTGGCGACACGTCCGAGTTACTCACTGCCACCAGGATCTACCTCTTTACACCTTAAAATGTCTAAACCGTGTCAGTCTGGAGGACACATTATCTTCTAAAAATTACCAAAAATGAAATATAATGTAGGCTGTATACAACAACAACAATATTAATAACAGTAGCAATAATTTAAGCGTTACCTGAAATTACCCCCCTCCAAAAAAAAAAGATCCTCCCTCAGTCATTAATTTCCAATTAAAAACCCACTAATTAAGCTGGTAGACGTGCCCCACCGGGCCAGAAATATCCTGTATGCCCAAGAGGTGTGTGTCCAAACTCGTCTCAGCCCCATGAAAACCAGCCTTGCGGGTACAGGCAGCTATTCACGGACTCGGTATCAAAGTCCTACCGGTGTATTGTGTCTGTCTCAATAAAATTAATCTCTTTAAAGCTCAGCATCTCAAAAGAATACCTACAGTGTTCCAGACTACAAGGGCAAATATGTTTTTCAGATTCTGTTTTTATGGACGGATTAAAGTTTATTTTCCATAATAGGGCACCTAATAAAACTCATAAAGCTCTGTCAGTCTTACAGCTGGTGGCCTCATTTAACACTTTCACTTCGTAAATCATTTTACAACTTACCAGGTGTTTCCAAAACTGCAAGGAAAGGAGGGGGGAAAAGAGCAAGAGGGGGGAAGAGAAATTAAAGCCACTTAAAATATAGATACGGTCCTTTGGCGCTGGGTGCGTTTGCATTGTCTCTTGGAATGGCTTCAAAGAAGGTGTCGGTCCCAACGGGGGAGAAAAGCCTTTTAATCAGGATTTCCCACGCTCTTTTGAAGTGCGGAGGCTCGTCCCCACGTGCAGGGCAATCAAAGGCTCAGGGTGATTAGCGGAGCCGGGAATGTGCGCGACACGCTCCGCGCTCCGCGCCCGGCCCGGGGAGGCTCCGCGCCCGCTCCCGGAGCGCCCCGGGCGGAGGAGGTCCCTGCCAGGGGAGGCCCAGCCCGGAGGTGTCCAAGGGGCCCCAGTATCACCCCCGTGCCAGCTTAGCCAGCGGCTGGGGGCGGAGGGGACGCTCTGTCTGTCTGAGCCCCCACCAGGGCTCCCCGCAGCAGCTCCGGGGTGTCCCCGCATCCAGCCTGATCCTCCTGACCCCGGCGACCCTCACGGTGCCCCAGGGGCCTCATGCTCCCAGCCTACGTCCCCCCACACCAACCTTCCTGTGAGTGTGGGGCTCCCCTGCACCCATTCCCAGGGTGCCCCCGACACCCAGCCCCGGGGTGCCCCATTGGTGTTGATGGGGTTGCGTTGCCTCAAGATCCAGCACAGGCAGGGCTTTAATCTAGCCCCCTGTTTGTAATTTCATTATTCGGTCGGTTCCCTCCCCCAGACACAGTAGGTAACAAACCTCTTAAAATTTTCATTGCTGTAGTCGAGAAGTGGTAAGTATGAACACGGACCTTTGGTAGACATTTTACTTTAAAAAGCAACATGGTTTAGGGATGGATGTCATTAACTGGCAATTTCACAAGCATTAAGTGCTAAAACAAAAGAACCAAAACAGGATCCATATGTTCGAGGCAAACCTGCTAAAAGTTTTTCAAATGGGAAACCATAAATATATAATCCCCCTCAAACTCTCCGTGAAACTGCTGGGAATTAAATACTCCACTAGCAGAAAGACTTTTGATTATTTCTGAAGTCCAAACTGTTACACTCATCCAAAACTAAGAGATTAATGTTCTATTTCCCAGTGATTTCTCTCGCTCTCAGTAAGGCCCCATCCCACTGTTCTTCCTCCTCCTCTCACACTCCTTCTCTTCGTGCCTGCGGGGCTGGACGCGCACGGGAGGGCTGCACAGCGAGTCCCTGCTGCTCCCGTGGCACTGCCGGCAGCCACCTCGCTGCCATGGATCCTTCCTCGCTGATTCCTGTCACGGCGCTGATTCCTCTACCGGGGGGGAGCCACACTGAGGCTTCCCAGGGGACACCAGAGATGCCTCAGGACAGTGAATCCTAGCGCAGACTCTCTTCTTGCTTTCCTGAATTTCCCCTTGCGTGCTGTGGGTGTCGGGATAACCACACTGTGCTTCGGCTGTGAAAGCAGAACATTATTTGTTAGTTCCCGAGCCATACCATTGTTCCTGTCATCTGCAGGGAGCTTCTTGGGAAGCTGTTTGAATCCCAGGAACAACACACAGGACAAACACTAGAAGGGATGACGATCCCAAGCTCCTTAGTCTGCCTTGGATGCTGTGTAGTGACCAAATTACAATCTTTCTGCCCTCCAAAAATGGTTGAGGTCTGGTCTGGCCAGAGTTAAATACCAACTGTGCATTACTCTGAGAATTACTCAGCAACTGTGACACAGATTTTCTATTTTTCACCAATACTCATGCAAACAGAATCATAGCAACAGTGGATTGGGGTTGTCCTGCATTAGAAAAGGTAAAGTTTTGTCTTTTCTGGGACTTCTTGCTTCGTTTTTCGTGCCTTGAGGGTTGTGTAATATCTCTTCCAAACAGTTCTCTACAAGGGCGGTGGACCCAGGGAATATTTACTGTCTTCTCCCTACTCTGAGGACAGAAGAACTTTACTTACTAAGTCCTAGGTGGAAATGGAAATGCCTGCATGGAAATGGGATCACCTGCAACATGTAGGAGGTCAGAGTATTTTTTCTCTGACCACAAGCTTCTACAAAATTTGGTTTTCAGCTTCCTTTTGGAAAAAAACACACATTTTGCAGAGTTAGTCTAACAGGGACTGGTCTCTAAAATGAGTAAAGGAGAAGAACAATACCCTTTTCCTTTAGTAAAAACTCAGCAGAGGCAGTGGCTTGCAATTAATTTTGTAGCTGCAAGGTTTAGCTCCATTTTACTGCCTGCAGGATATTTGCAAGCAGATCACAATTTCCTCTAATCAAGCTACTATTTTAAATTATTATTCATAGGACTTCTGTTAATGTTCTTGGCCAAAGGTACCTTTTGGCAGGTGGGACTCATGTCTGAAGAGGGAGCATGGATGCACAATGCAGAAGTTCCTGATTCAGCTGCCTCCTCTCTTCCCGCACAGAGGAGATGGGAACGGAGAATTCCTGTCCCCATCCAGCCCTGCTTGGCTCTGGGTACCATTTCCATAAATAATAATAAAAAAAAGAGCAGCCAGCATGGATTTTGATGTATGGCTGGGGCAGGGGACTGATCTCAATTTAGAACAACGCCTCAAGGGATGGGGCAGATTGTCCATTGCTTGGTATCCCTGGATGGCCTTTCTGGAAAGGACGTGGGAGCCAAGCAGAAGCCACTGAGCTGCCTCTGGTGCTGATTTCTGCAGTGTAATAGCGGCTGGCAGCATGCTGGGGCCTGCACAGACCATCTAATGATTCTTTCTGGACTTCAACATGATGAATCTATAAAGCATGTATTGCTGTAGCAGCTAGGTGCAATTTTAGAAATGTTAATGAGTAATTACATAAAGGTTGTCCACAGTCATCGATGTTAATTACTGTTCTTTTGCCAGGGATAATTAAGATGACACTTCAGCAGCATCAGCCAGTGATTCCTGCTGTCTGTGCTGTCTCCTTCTCCCCTCCCAGCTCCTGCTGCAGCTCTCACTCTCCTTCAGGGATCTCTTCACTCCCTCCATTCCTCCCATGCTCTTGGCCCCTCCCAGCTTTTCCGAAGGGCCTGAGGATTTTTAAGCTGTTTATAGCATTTCAGGTGTTATTCTGGGGGTGAGCTTGTGCTGGGAGAAGCAAATTTGGGTGATGTGAGGCAGTGATCTGCTGCCTCTATGCTCCTGCTCAGAGCATCAGGACATTCAGCTTCGTTCTGCAGATAACTTAGACAATGTGTGCAAGCTACTTCACCTTTCTTCAGCCTCCACCTCATGAAGTGGCTGATCTTAACACCTTGTTTTGTCTTTTTGTGTGTCTTTGAAACCTCTGATGAGTCAATCAGTGTCTGTGGAGGAGATGGAATAACAGCTATCTAAGTGCATGGTTTGTTGTAATAAAACTTATAAATTTTATCCACATTTTCACTCTTCAGCCTGTGATCAGACTCCACTCAGTGTAACACGGGTATCAAGTGATGGAAAGCCCATGATGGAGGTTTTAGCAGAGATGAGATGCCCTGTCTGTGCCTCTGAAATGTGCCACTCTTGCAGCAACCCTAAACCTCATGGGTTCCTCTGGCTTTGGGGATGGGAGGAAGAAGTCTCTTTCATCAGCTGTGGACAGAAAGATACCTGAACCTCCCACTCCTTTATCCCTCCAAATCTTCATCTCTAGGACTGATAATTACATCTACAGGTTAGATCTGAGGGTCAATTTTGGTAGCAGATGGTAATGGGATAATGTTGAAAACTCTTAAATGTGCTCTTCTGCTAAACCTGTTACTCCTGTGCCTCCGACAGCTCCACGTCACCCTCGGGTAGCCCAGGCTCCTCTCTGGAGGAGGCCATCTCAGGGAAAGTGTTTCTCAGCTTGATGTGAGGGTGTCAAAAACCTGGCCAGGAATAAAGATTTGCTTCTCCAGTACTTATCAGTCTGAAGGCTCCTTAAACTCACAAATCTGTTATGAGGCTTCCCAAAAACAGGGCGGTCCTGAAGCACAGATGGGTCTAGGGTGTCTCCAGATCTGATTCTTACACAGATTGCAGACCAGAGATAACAGACTTGTACTGATTCAAAACCCAAAGCAGCTTTTGAGCTGATCTATTGCCTTCTGCTCAAGCTCTGAAGTGCTGGTGAAGAGCTCCCTTGAGCCTCCCTCCACAGCTTTTATCATCACAGGAACAGTTTAGGATTCTCAGGTGCTGTCCCTGCCTTTCTGCACTGATTCCTCATCCCTGCCACACAGTACCTGCATTATCCCTGCATAACAAATATCCCCAAGGCACCAACACACAGTTTCAAACCATTTAGGTAAGGAAATTTGGAAAGTAAATACCATCTGGCCAATATTTTATGGGTGATTTGAACTATGAAGTGAGGAAAAATAAATCCTATCCAGAATCTAAGGCTTTGGCTGGTGAGGAAAGATAATTTTGTGAAGATACAAGCCTAGAAAATGCAATCAAGGTAACTCATTTTCCCCAAGGTGACACCAAGCATATCTTGGGTTATTTTCTCTATACTAGAAAAACATATTGTTCTGTCCCCTGGCTGTAACTAATGGCTGCTCCCTGGGGCCTTCAGTGCTTCCAACAATATTCCCTGCTATTCCACACCAGAGCCATGTGGGCCTGTGCACCCAAGAGAGATTTGAGGGTACTCTTACCATCTGAACCGTAAAAGGTCCATAATGGAGTTTCTAATGAAAAATGTGTAATGCTTGGAAATCTTTCACTTATGAAAATGAAACAACGATTTCACTGTAACTGACAAAAGACTATTAAGGAGCAATTCAAAAATGGTCTCTGTTCTAATTTTGCTCTGTACCTCTCATTCTAGTTACATTACTCAGTCATTTTTAGTTCTCTTTGAAGTGAATTCCACTCCATTCACATGAGGTCAGCTAATTTTGGTGTGTTAACTGTTTTGTCCTAGGACACGAGTTTTAAGGAATTTCTGGTGCCAGCTGGCTCTTCCTAAGCTTATCCTTGATAGATGCTCATTCATTTCCTTAAAGTGTTATTAGGGAAACCACGTGGTATCCGATTGGGAATTGTGCATGCATCTAAATTAGGGGAAGGCTAGTGGAATTAGCTTTAAAGCAAAGCTGCAGGTCACACCAGAATTTGGGGACAGCATAGCTGTTTCATATGGGCAGCTGTGCTGTCCATGCCTGCAATCCTCATGCTAAACTAAGCTTTACTGGAGGGTGAAGGAAAGTTCCTGCAGGAGATGAAATCACAAAAAGTGTCATATGGTAAAAGAGTCATATCTCTACCTACAATCCCTGAAATCAGTCCAACCCAAAAAGCCTTGGGTAAAACGTACTCTCAGCCTTTAAAAAGTGTCCCTACGGATCAAATTGTCTCCTGAAAACAAAATTGTGTTATCAACTACAGGAAAAAAATCATGTATTGACTCACACACATGGGATGTAGCTGGGCATGAAGCTGCAATTACGATCAATGCAACAAAAATTGGACTGTTAGAGTTGCCACTCACATATTTATTAAGCTGAAATAATTGTCATGCACCAGCTGCTCCCGGGCAGTAACTTTTCATGTGCAAAGTTCACCCGCAGAACAATGGGAACCAAACGATCCCAGATGTGTTCTGAGCACAGTATTGGGTTGCACACCTTTGCTAGCAGCAGGCAGGGCAGCCCCGCTGCGTCTGCACCTTCGGAGCACGACTGACATCAGCCCCTCATCCCCGGCGTGGAGGACAATGGAAAAATGTCAAGTTAAAAAAGCCCTGCAGATACTTGGCTCGTTCACGTGTGGTGTTAAAACCCTGCCAAAAGGACTTTTGTATGATTTATCAGCATAACACTCGGGCCAAAGCTAAAAACCAGACTTTGCTGCCCTGTTAATTTTGATACAGAAAACAGAGAAAGTTTAAAACATTGCTGTCCAGCTTGAAAAAAAACACAAAAATTGAAGCTGCCATAATAGCTAGGAGTAGATCGTGCTGTTTAAAAGGGGAATTGAAATTTTCTGCTACATAGCTAAAAAATCAAACAACTGGCTTTTTGTTAAATGCATCCAAAGCAAATCACACGGCGTTTTCCACTGGCCTGGCGGGAGTAAGGATTAGTGTTGCAACTGTGGCCACTTGGCTTTCCAGCATATTGTATTTTTACCAATCCAAAGTCCTTTTCTTCTCATTAAGTAGCAACTCTCCCAAGTCTGCTTTATGGAAGAATTTGTGACATTTTAAGTGGCATTTCTGTTATTAGAATGATCAGGGACCATTTCTCGCAGGGGTTTGATGTAGGTTGCCAGACTTAATACTCAACAGGAAGAAATCTCAGTGGGCTGTGTTTTGTGTATGTTATTGAGCACTTATTCCGTGGCAGACAAAGCAAAATGTGTCCCAGCCAGGTCTAAGTTCCCCAGCAACCTCTGCTGGCAGGCAGTGCTTAGTGTGCAGTGCTGCAGGGAGGCAACTGCCAGCATTTGGTCTTGCTGCTCTTGCAGAGACCTTACAGCCCTGCTAGAAGGAGGAGACACTAGTTCTGCTAGGACAAGTTTTTTCTCCAGGGTTAAAAGCATGATACATGCAAAAATTATGCACGGTGTATAATACATGCTTAGACACAGAAGTATATATGCAGAATATCTATAAAACACATTATACATATATCTTAGTATAAATGAGTACAAAATCCTCTTTGCTTTCCTTTTCACATGTGCTTTATAGCCTTGGAATGTAAAGACCACAGAAGCAACAGCTTGCAGATGCATATGTACATCAACAGCAGACTCTGCCAGGCCCTCCACCTCTCTCGAGCTGCGCCACTCTGGCCAGTAGGATCATGGAAAAAGTTGTTAAATATGGCAAGATCCACAACTCAGGAATTCACATTTATCTTGGAATTGTCAAATTTCTGTCAGACAGTTATTCCCTCACTGAATCACAGTGATGAGATGGGACTTGTGCAGAATCACCCGCAAAATCCATCCTTGACATGAGTACAGCACTATGGGCTGGCAGTGTATTTCTGCTGCTTTCCTTGAAAAGTGGGTTTTTTTTGGTTATTTTTCAAAATTCTGTTATATATAAGTCTGCTGAATGTAAAAGCCCCAGGCAGGTAAAATCAGTTTTCTTCAGAAAAGAAACAATGGCTCTGGTAACACTAGTTTTGAACAAAACATACAATTTCTTTGTGAGAAATAATAATTAATGCAAGTCTCAATGTAAAAAAAAAATAATAAAGCAATTGTAATTTTTGACTGTAAGGTTAAAACCATCCCCTCCAGTTGCACAGCAACACCTGCATTGCATCACCTCAGGCAGCTGCAGCAATTGAATACTCACACCCATCAAACACTTGGCAATCCTGCCACCAGAGAAGTTGGTCAGCTCCCATCACCAAGCTAAGCACTCACACCATGCAGGGACAGGCAGCCTGGCACCTTTGGGCTAAGGAAGATGATTCAAAATTTATCTCCAGCAGCAAAGTTTCCCCAGCCTCACTGCTAGAGCATTGTGTTTCCATTTAAGTGTTACTAAACCACCAACACATTGACATGCTGGGTCTACCTAAACTCCTGCAAAAAAAGGTAATTAATTAAGTGCCTGCTGCAGTGCAAGGAGAGAAATTTTAGTCACTGAGTCCCATGTGTTCCACAGCAGCCACTTTCTAGAGCTTGCACTGATCTTCTCCTGAGTCCACACTCCAAACCTTAAATACAAGGTTTGGCATGGTTGGTTGTAAGGGAGATGTTTACAAACACACCCTGCAGTTGAGACTTTTGTAGCCAAAATAGCATAAATTCTGCTGCTTAATTCTCTTACTTGGTATGAATTTTAGAACATATAGCATTTTTTTCCAGTTTTGTACACTGTCTTGGTTTGAAAAGACAGATGTCTGCTAAGGAAGACAGGAGCCTCCCTTGAGGTGAAGGATGCAGCCCCCTTCTTTCTGAATTATTATAAATTTGGAATTAAGGGGCTTTCAGACAAAGATATAAAGAATAGGAATAACAGTTCTTTACTAAAATACAGATATATAAACAGGCAAACAAACAACAATAACTACAGTGGTGACAGCAAACAGAACCACAAACCCAGTGCAGCCTCTCTCGGCTGTCAGGCCCTTTCCCCTTTGGTGCAGTTCCAGTCACAGCCAGCAGGGGCGCTGGCGGCTCCTGGTGAGCAGGGCAGGTGCGATGGTTCCCCCGCGGCTGCAGGGGGCGCTCCGGAGCGAGCTCGGGGAGCACGCAGTGATGGCGGATTAGATCTCGGGAAAAAGGGATGGAGAAAAGGCTTCCCAAACCTCCCTGGGCAGCTGATCCTGGGGTCTGTCTGGGCTCTCCTGGCCAGGCAGGCTGGGGCCGCAGTAGGAGCACGACTTCCGGGTGGCAGGCGAGATGTATCGAGCTGCGGAGCTGTGGTAGGAAATCCCCGGAGGTCTCGGCAGGCAGGACGGGCAGGGCTGCAGAGCAGCGAAGGCTGAGGCAGCAGAATCTGAGCTGAGCTCCCAGCGAGGCAGGGAAAAGACAGGCTCTGGATCCCGGGGTTCTTCCAGCAGAGAGGAAAAACGGCAGGAAAACCCGCAGTGCTGACGAGAGAGTCTCTCCCGTCTCCACACCAAGTCTCGAGTTCCGTTGAAGCAGTGGCCCTGTAGAGAAGGTCTCGTCTTCCTCTGAAGGTCCAGTGGTGATGTAGAAGGGTCTGGTCTTCCTCTGAGAATCCAGTGGAAAGGCTGCCTGTGGTGTTCAAAATCTCCCCTTATATCCAGGCTGGAAGGCTTGGTTCCTCCCTCTGGGCGGAGCATCTCACAATGGGTGATATAGTCTTATCAGTCATGCGGTGATGGCCCATTAACAGGAGATAGTATAGGAGAGATAAAGGACTCTGCCCCACCTGGTGTCAACAGCTGGCCCATTAACAGAAGATAGCCTCATGAGCTTATCAGGGATGAGTCATGAGGGAGGTGGGGAACACTGTCCCACCAGTTTGAACAGTTTATGAAGATGGTGACAGAATACAGACTTTTGGGTACATTTTACATTGCAACCCAGGACATACACTTAAAAGCTGCCAATGGTATGAAAAAAGCATGTTGCTTTGTTCTTTTGATGGTAATCTCTTCTGTTGTTACCTTGCTAGGATTTTGAAAGTGGGTCTCTCTGCTCCCAGGACACCTTCTTCCCTAAAACTTGCCCTATCCTCTCAGAGGAAAGGTGAGAAAAAACATCTCCCTGGCTTCTGGGGGCAGCACTTCTCCCCCTGAAAACAGTACACTTGAGCAAGCAGAGTATACTACATTCAACAATTTGATTAAAGAATAAACTTTCCCAACAGGGACAGATCAATTGCTATCAAATGCAGTTGGGAGGCACCACAAGTAAATGGCCTATTGGACATCAGATGCAAGTGTCTTGGTTTGAAAGACAGGCATCTGCTAAGGAAGGCAGGAGCCTCCCTAGGAATGGAAAATGTAACCCCCTTCCCTCTGAATTATTATAATTTTGAAACTAAGGGGCTTTCAGGCAATTAGAAGAGAAACAGGAATACAGTTCTTTACTAGTATGTATGACAAGGCAATAATACAGAAACACTGCCTTAACCTGCCAGAGTCAGGGCACAGCCTGACCCTCTGCCGGGCAGGGCGGTGGCAGCAGCCCGACCCAGGGGTGGCTGCAGCCTCTTGGGGTGATACAGGTGGTCCTGTCGAAGCTGTGGTCCTGCAGAAGGGTCTGGTCTTCCTCTGAAGGTCCACTGGTGGTTATTTAGCTCTTGTCCTCTGGGAATCCAGTAGGTAAGGGCTGGCTGTGGTGTCCCAAACCTCAGATCATACCCAGCTAGGAATGCTTGGTTCCTCCACCTGGGCGGGGCATCTCACAATGGGATGCTGTAATTCTGTGAGTCAGCAGTGGGGTGGGATGGCCCATTAACAGAAGATATCCCCCAGAGGGAGTTATCAGGGACTGGCATGGAAGAGATACAGAACATTGCCCCACCTGATTTCAACAGATGGTGATAGAATACATACTTTTGGTTACATCTTCCATTGTAACCTAAGACAGCAAGTCTGGCTACAGAAATAGGGCTGACAACTCCAACACAGGTAGATCCCAGATGCACATTGCAGATGAGAAAGTATTTCCTCCCCTCCACCTAGTTTAAGGTCATTCCCTTCCTGCCAGGCCAGCCAGAGTAAAGCTAACACAAACAACAAAGCATTTAGAAAAATGGCAGTTTAATGTGTAGTGGTGAGGTGACAAAAGAAACAAACCATTAACAGTGTTACAGAAAGAAATGTGCCCATTATTTTTTTAAGCATCCAAGTGAAAAATGTGGGCAAACTCTTAAGGGAGGTATTCTCTCCTTAAAAGACTCATATTGAAGATATTGTTTATGTCTAGAAAAATCTGATTAACACAAGTAGTTCGGCAACTCCAATTCTAAAGCTGTGAAAAACAGGCTAAAAAAGCCATAAAACTATGCTGTGATCTCTAAACCCAATATAATTGGGCAAAGACAGATCTTCAAGTTGCTTTGCTACAGCTTTGAATCCAACTGAAGATCTTTTCCTGACCCACAGTCAGGGAAACAATTCACAGAATTAGTGAATAACTTCCAACACTTTAAGAAAAAAGTTGATTTCTTCCCAAACCGACTCACCAGTGCTTGTGCCATCTAGTGGCCCCTTTCTTCAGGTGAGTACCCTGATCCTGTATTAAAAGCCTTTAAGTAAGGCTGCTTCTTTTACTATTTTAAATGAAAGGCTAGAATATGCAATGCAAAACATCACTGCTGACAGAGTATCATAGAAGAGAAATTCACCGTCTTCACCAGATACCAACCATCATCATGAAGCACTTGTACTAAAAAGGGACATGACAAAAATACATTTTCCCTTTCTTCACAAAGGCCTTGTTATCCCCTTAATTTAAACCTCTAACTAGCATATAAAGCAAAGTAACTGTTTATATTAAAAAATGGACCTCTTCGAGTAACACAGTTCTCCTCATTCTCAATTATTTATGTCCCAGCTTGGTTTTCCCATATGTTTTATTAGAAAAAACAAAACTATAGTTTCAATTTGGGTTCTTTTGCCTCCAAAGCCTTGGTTGCTCGTTCCACTCTTTCTTTTAACAAGCTGGCTTCTTCAGCACTCTTTTGGGCTTGTGCATGTTTCAGTAAGAAGTGGGTAAGGAAAAGTTTCAAGCCTTCCCGCAGGATTCCCAGATTGGGGTTGTCAGATACCCTGTAAAGATACAGATCAAAAATATTATTTAGTCTTCTCCCATTTCAGAAGTTTCTTAATTTTATCATCTTCTTCAAAATGAGCTGTAGAAAAAAATCCAACCTATAAAAGAAGTTTTATTGAAGAAGCTTACAAATCACCAAGTCTACCTTGGTTAGGCAAACTGCCCAAACACTTGACATACAACTGGACCTCAACAATAAAATGGAATAGTGCAGCCTCAGACTTGCTTTATGTAAATAATTACATTACAGCAAAAAATAAAGCAAACACCGTGTTCAAGCTTCCTTGTGTTGCTGCATGACAACTGAAACATCACCACCTAATTTTTTCTAACTTTATGTGACATTCCAAGTCTTATCCACTCAAGTCCTAAGGGTCTCTAAGGATGGAGATTTCTCAGCCTCTCCAGGCAACCCTGTTCCATATCAAAAATAAGATTTTTCAGAGAATGTTGAAAAAAAACCCTATAAAAATACCCCAAACCTTTGCCTCATTAGTATCACTTTATTTTTCCTTCTTAAGATACCTCCCAACACTGACTGCTGGCAGAGCAAATCCCACTGCACACAGGTGATACAGCAGTAAGGGAAACAGGCAATTACAGAACTCTGCATGAAACTCCTGTGACCAAAATAATACACTGAATATCTGGAAGCCTTATTTTGTGTAACACTTCTTACAGTTGCATCTCTGTCAGAGCCTGTACCAACACACAAATGACACTTCCCCCACTCAGCCAGGAGAGCTCACATTTTAAGGGATGGAGGGCTAATGTGTGGAAAAGGCACAGTGTAATTCCAAACAAAATAGGCAAACTTCTTATGCTAATTGCCACTCAACAAGGGTTCTGTGGAGATGTCAGTGATCACTTACTTCATAAAAATGTCAGTAATTTCTTCCTCATCTGCTTTGGTTAACAGTGTGCTCAATACCTGTCGCAAGAAACGGACTTTGGGTTTGTCCAGTTCACTGAATTCAATTACCTGGCAGACAGAGAACAAGAATTAGATTAATTCAAGTATTTCAAACAGTTGGTCTTCTCTCCTAAATGAGGAGTTTTTAGCACACGAGCTGGCCTCTGCATCTACTGAGCTTTGAGTTTAGCACAGAATAATTACCTGAGAATGCTGCCTGCAAAAGCCAATCAATAAGGAAAGCAAAAAACCTTCTGAGGAATAGAAATCTACTTGTACCAGAATACCAGATGTCATTTCTCAATTAGATAAATACTTCTTAAGTACCTGGGACAATCCATTTAATTGCCTGTTTAATACATTTCAGTTATTCTTCTAATAGAATTCTATGGACTGACTCCCCATTCTGAAATCCAAGAAATCTACTCAGCACTTTCTTGTCTAATAAAAACAACATCAGCTAAAAACCATAGCACAAAATCTACTGGCAAACCCTGTTAATGAAGGGGCCTCAGTTCCAATTCTGGATACACTAAAGGATATAATCTTACAACTGCTCTAGATAAAGAAATGTAGACTTGCTCTATGCCTGGGTCACCAGTTCCCTTTCCCCAAATGATAGCATTAACATAATCAACTGGAACAATTTCATAATTTTAAAACAAATTTGTCTTAGCATAATCAGCTAAAGTACCAGAGAGGTAACAGAAAATACACCTTCCACAGAACTACCAAATGCAGGGAAAACACAGAAGGATTTGAAAAGAAAACATACCAACCTTGAGAACTGAAAGTGGCAGTGATTTTGTCCTTATTAAGTGAGCCAGCAGTGACACCAAGTTCGAGATGGCAGCAGCTGACAGGTTTTCTAAATCTCTGATTTTGTCCCAAATACTAAACTGAAATGTCACCTAGGGGTCAAAGGCAAAAAAATAATCCTGCAAATCAAGTGCCTGTTTAAATGAGTAACAACATAGCAAACCTTCTGACCTTCTATTCTTTATAAGCCCTCTGTTAATTAGCAGAAATGCTTGATCAGACTGTTCCAATTATTTTAAAATGCATGAAACAGAAGAAGGAAAACCTTCAGCAGTTGTTATTTCATTTCTTACTCAGATCTGACCATGAGTATGCCTTACTGAATGTTTAGCTATACCAGCAGAATTTTTCTTGGGATCAACACCCTAACAGGCCTGCACCCATTCTCAGGTATTCAGTAATGTCTTCCTAACCACAATTATGACACTAAACCAAAGAAGCAACAGAATTGTTTTTACCTGAAATCGTCTTTCATAGCCACAAAACTTGTTAGCCAAAAATGCGTAGAAGGGGTTGAATGTCTTTTCCTGTAAGCAGCAGTAAAGGATGACATGAACTATTTCTCTCTCCTGCTGATCTTTCAGTCCAAGCCTAAAATGTAGCAGGAAAATGAGAACCATTTTGTAAGGAAAAACTTACTGACACAAAGAGCCACAGTCAACCTCTGAGAGCAATACTTTAAAACCCCCTCACACAACACACTAGATTTTACTTGTTACAAAGTACCTACAACATCTTTAAAACTCCTAATGGACTCCAGATTTTAGGAGTGTTGGCTAAATGATTATCCTGGCATGGCACTGTGGAAATGCTGAAGCATTATGGATGTTGAAGGAGTAGATGCAAAAGCAAGACCTAAAGAGACAGAAGTGGAATGATAAAAGTATTATTGCCTAGGGAAGGAAAGGTATCCCACTCCATGTTTGTAGCTCTCCAGGAACAGAAGAGAGGGCACAGAGGAACCAGCAGTAGCACTGCACCCACAGTCACCACTACCAGGGCAGGCTAAAAAGTGAAACAAGAACTGTAGGATCCCATTGTGATTATCTTGTACTTATAGTCATGGGTGGAAAACCAGCTTTTGGATCAGTGTAAGCCTATCTGGAGAAACATTTCTGGGACCCTTCACTTCTGTGGTACTTAGTAGGGATAAGAAAATACTCTAAGATGTTTTTCTTACTTGGTGATATGACTTTTTTAATCTCTGGGTCAAATCCAGGCTATGCTATACTCAAAATTCGTTTTTGTTTGATAGCAGCCTAAGAGGGTAGAGTCAGTGATTGCAAAGCACCTTAAAAAAGCCTGAAGAAAACAAGATCTACAAGCACTTATGTTGGAGGCCCCAGTAAGAAGGCCAAGGACTGAGCAGCCTTCCCACTCCAACCTGTCTAGCTGACCAGTCTAAAAGAGGGCTGAGACACTCTGGCAGGGAACAGTAACTAACAGTGTACCTGGTCTGTGAATAATATGATTTAACTTCCTAATGCTGCCAAGTCCTTGTCAGCATTAAAACCAATTAAAATGAAAAAATGCATCATATTAGAATCTGAAAAAATATCAAACAAAATTCTTCTCATTGCTTCAAGTTCAAGTTTCACAGGGGATTAGTACAACTCAAGAGTACCTTCTAACCAAGTCTGACTCCACTGGAACTTGCCCTCCTGTGTGTAGGGTAGCTGGTCATTACCTGATGCCAATATCCCTCCTTTGTACACACCTCCAGACCATAGACACACCAGATTAACAGAGAAAACACCGTTGTTCAGCCCAAACTCCCTAGAATTTAAAGTTTTACAGTAGGAAAATCTGGGATGATTTCTAGGCTGATTGCTAATAAGCAGTGAAAATTTACAAGTCTGCACTTCCAAAAGGGGCCAGTACTGTTAGTGCTGTGTCATAACCCACCTGCTCTCCCATCAGCCAAGTTCCAGGTGATTTCAGAGCAACAAAAGGTTTTTTCTACAAGAACATAGGTTTTCAGCCATCAGATTTACATTGAATAGATGACTTGCAAGTTACACTACAATCACTAGTTTGGCACATTCTCCTTTTATTTGTTCATCATTGCTCCTATCATGACTTGCTTATTTAGGAAATACTCACGTTGCCAGAGCTGTAACCAAGTGACAACACTTGGATATAAATGTATACATATATATATATTTGTTCTTACCTTCAAAGAACTAGAATTCCTAAACATCTAAAATTTAACAGTCCAGACTATCTTTCACTGCTGAGCTTCACCATAAATCTGTATAATTTCATAAGCCTGATATTCTTTGATAAAGAATGTGCAACCACTTGATTCAATTATTCATGAGTTACAGTATTCCCATGGACTTGTATATCTTCATACTGCTGTAAATGGGATAACTGCCTCTGAAGTAGGTTATTTACCACCAGCAGAAGCCTGCCTCCAAGTAGGTTAGTTATCATCAGCTGAAGCCTAAGACTATCATTGCCTTCAGATCAAAAATAGTAATTTTTAAATCCCCTTTTAAAAGTCAGTTCAAATTATCCTAGCAGATACAATCACTTTGGTAGATACTTGTTATCCTTAGTTATACATCTCACTCCAGTAGGATAGCTGAGCCTTTTATGACTGTCTCTCTGAGATGGAAAGTTTCTCAGTTTTTTTATTTCTACAGGATAACTTCAGAAATTGCCTCTCTGTCAAACTTAAGCAGGACTCATTCTCTCTCTTGAGTGAAACTGTGGTTTGTGAAGGTGTGGCCTTTCAGCTGATGAAGAGGATCCAGTCCCATTCTCTCATCTTTGTCACCAGGGATGTTCCCAGCCCTCTCTCTTCACTGACACCTCTGCAATCACTGAGCCACTTCAGGCCAGGCCTGGCCTCAAACTAATTACTGTCATTTGCAGTGAGGAGGAAAGGGACTAGAAGAACTACAGCAGTCTGGATTTTAAATAGTTTAAGTTATCCTTTAATCACATCTCAACTCTGCCACAGAACTAGCAGCAAATGAATCAACAAGAGCAGTTAAAATATTTCTTTATATGCTCTCCCTCATGAGACTGCCATCAAATACATGAATACAAATTCCTATAAACTCAGGAACACATGTTCACACTGAAGTTAATTCCTTCACTGAAAATTCTGTGTACTTTCCATTATACTCTGCCAGATGTGGGCAGATTTAAGAATTCTTTTCTCTGGGTTTGCAATATAAACATCAGCACCAACACACACCAGGTAGCCTGCAGAGTGATTTTCTGCCAAGCCTGTGTGTATTCAGATTTGTGTACTAGCTTAAATAGCACAGATGAGAGTCAAGTCCAATTTGCAAATTGAGCTACCAGGTCTTGGCAAGAGCTGCAGCAGCAGCTAATTTCTTTTAATTGAACAGGCCATATTAAGATATTGGAATGACTCCATCACAGTCTTAAATCCAAGCTGTGTTTTGCAGAAGTGGCATTTAATCAAATATTAGTTGACTTTATTACAAAGTCTGTTTTGGTTTGGTAAGCAAATTAAATAATTGCATGCCATCCTGGTAAGACAATACCCTTGAGCTACAAGGCTTCGACAGAAGAGTTCAGACCTGATCTCTCCCCTCCCAGTTACTACAGACTTACAATGAATATTCTGACAAACACAAGGAATACCTTAGTTTGAGCTTTTTCCTGATCACATCTTCTTCAGAAGAGCTGCTTGTCAAGGGGTAAGGGAACTGGTCTTAATGAGAAGCAAACCCAAAGCTAATAAATTATGCCAGAGAGAAGGAGAGGTACTAGAATACTACCAGGCCATGCAAGTGTGGGAAGAGATGGCTTAACAAGGTGGCAAGAAGTCAAAGAAGTGGCAGTAGCACAGAAATCACAGCAATCCAGCAATAAAACCACGAGATGTTCTAGAGGGGCTTCTGCTCCACCCCTGTAAGGAAACAGGCCTGCAGCAGCCTTCCATCCACTCTGCAGGGATACAGAGCTCCAATGCAAACAGACACAGGCTCCTTACATCAAAAGATGTTGCAAATCAGTCATAGCCAGGAGTGACAGACACAGGGGCTACTCCTTTCCTCTGACCACCAGTCAGTTCTGCCTGCCCACATTACTCCTTACACCAGGTTTCTTTGTCCCTTCTCCAACTCTTCTACCCTATGTGGATTTCTAGCTATTTACTTCTTTTAATTCTATTATCAAGTAAATGCATTTAAGCCCAGACCAAAAATGCTGTGTTTAAACTCATTTAATGCGATTTTTAGTTCGGGGCTGTCTTTGTGCTAGTCTGTACTTACTTGAGAAGTTTTTCAAAGGCATCCATGAAGTCTTCACTTGTCATCAAGACACAAAAAATACCTCTCCTGATATCAGTGTTCATTCTCATCTTACGAGCAAGTTCCATTATTTTTGAACTCACCTGAAAATAAAGTTGTATGCTATTTTATTTATGGTTGCCTTAAAAAAGCTATTTCTGTACCTTAAATAACACCATCAATGATGCTCTCCAGTAAACCATGAATCACCAATCCAAAGGTCCTGAGCTTTTGTCCAGAGGCACAAGCATCATCGGGAGCTTTTTCAACTATGGAAATACATTTTAATCTACTTTAATTGTGCCAATTAATTTTAAGATGTGCTTCTCTATTGTAAGTAATTCACCATGACCATCTCATCACATTACTTTTGGAATCAGCTTGGATATATGCCACAGACAGACACCACAACCTGTCAAAATTCCTACTAGCAAATCCATTGTTAAGTCTCTTCTTTCACCTTAGCAATTCCACAGGATAAGAAAAACGAGCTATATCATATTTGTAGTAACAGCTCTTTCAAAGGAGATGAGTACAATGTTTAAAAAAACCCAAAGAGCAGAATTTACAGTCCAAAATCTTGGCCTTACAAGAGCACATGAAGGTTTTTTTGGTGAGCTCTGAAATGAATTTAATGACACATATCAAAAATCTTCAGAAGATCACAAACAGACTCATAATTTGGATTTACCTTTCCCACATGTAGCTTTTGCTGAGTCTGGCTTTTTGTATCACTGATCATTGGTGCTCCACTCCAGGATGACCCAACGATCCACCAGCGACCAACCTGGTCAGCACTGAGGAGAGACTCCAGGGACACACGGAGCTGAGTGTCTTTTCCTGAACCACTGCTGTGAACCTTTAATAACAAAACAAAAGTACAAACCAACACAAAAGCTTTTACTTGAAACTTTTTTTTTTCTTTTCCTACAGGAAACAATACATACTTTAGTTATTTAAAATGATTTTTAAACAAAAACCTTAAACATACAAGTTTTTATCTCCATTAAGGTCTTCCTATGTTTCCTCCCCAACCTTTGTTTCAATCAGCAACCTGAAAAGAATTTAAAAGTTTTCCACATGCTGTAATTTTTTAAATACATAAAGTTGCATAAATATACACGTAGAAGCTTGTGGGGTTTTTTATTTGAAAAAAAGAGATAAAAATCTAAAAAGTAGACATCTTCCAATCACAAAGCTTCATTAGAATTCAGATGACACTGACATTACAGTATCTTACAGTCTGGTCAAGATTTTCCTTTTGAATACTTGTGATTACTTAAAAAGACAACTGCCTTATGTATTGTACAGTACAAATAAAATTTTTAAACCCTGTGAACAAAGTAAGAATTGTCAACAAAAGAGTCTAGAAGCATATTAGGATGACTGCAAAAATTTAAGAGAGGAAATCCTACAGAACTAGGTAACCTAGCTTGTTTCTGCCTAGCCTCTTATCCTGATATGTACATCCTGCACTGATAAATTACTTTCACCCCTTTTATACCGGGTTGTTCTAGACCAACTGCCCTCTCTGTCAAAAGAAAACAGAAAAAAACCAGGAAAGCTGACACCCAGACAAATAATTACTCCTAATTAAGGATTAAGAATGACAAGGCTACACCTGCCAAGGAAGTTCTCACCAGAGCTCTCTGCAATTTGCGGA
This sequence comes from Lanius collurio, assembly GCA_020086605.1. Lineage (NCBI taxonomy): Eukaryota > Metazoa > Chordata > Aves > Passeriformes > Laniidae > Lanius > Lanius collurio. The sequence goes on from JACBWW010000017.1 coordinate 2,625,877, forward strand.
GTCTTTCGACTGGTTCAGGATCATACCCAGGAATCTTACGCATGTCATTGTTCCTAAGGGCCAGCATAGTCTCCAGCATAAAACGAACCTATTGGGAAAAGAAAGAGTTCTGTGGATTATGTGCTGTGGGTTTATTAAATAAAGTAGAAGAGTGTACCTTGAAATTATTATTCTGTGAGAATAAGCAGCTCAGCTGGCAATATACATCAAAATTTAAATACGTGTTTACATTAACCCCTATTATACTAATTTGTGTACAAGCTTCATCTGCTAATCACCATGCCTCAGTCACCATTTTTTGAAGTGCACAAAGTATCATGAAACAGCAAATCAGTTCATTGCATAAGATACAAACCAGTCCTGTCTCACCCATCAGCAGGATTTTGGTGTTTGTGTCCTAAGAACTAATGCAGAAAGACAAACAAGAAGAATGCAAGTAACTGAATATCACACTAATGGTAATTTAGAACCAAAATAGAATGTAGCAGAACATGTTTCTGTAAATTAAACTAAGTATCCAAGTACTTATTACAGTCTGTTGAGAATATAAAAGCTTTAAAACAAACATATACCCTAGTCTGATCCTGGAATTTCTTCTCTGCTGTGCTTGCTTTCCTCTGGGCTTCAGTGATCAGTTCCTTCAAAGCCAATGCATCATCTTTTCTTAAGGAAAAGCCCACATTTTTCAGAAGAAACAAAATCAGCTCGATCTCTTTTTCAGTGAAAGTGCTAACAAGCTTTTTCAGAATATCAAAGATCAGCAGGCAATGAACCACATGGAAGTTGTACAGATGAGCAATCAAGGCAAGCAGATTTTCACATTCTTTCCCTTCAGCATCACTTTTACAGAGTTCATCAAATTTCTTCACCACGGCTTCCAAAAAATGAGCACCGACCTGGCAACAATTCCATAAATGGGAAAAAAAAGAAAAAAAAATCCAGCCATTAACTGTAAGTAGATTTTACAGATGTCTGTAAAACATTCATTTTTGGGTCACTGCCACTATTAATTTTAAAGAAATATTGTTGCTACTCTCAACCAATATGGACGCTCTACATTTACATACACAAATATTTAAGAGGTGTGATGTTTTTGTAGAAGTCTATGTCATTTACACCTCCTCATATATGACATCCAGTTGCCTTTTAAAGCCTGTTCAAGAAAAAAAGGTATTATGAACCTACAGTAAACATACATCAGCATTTGTTTATCTAAGTTTCATGGGCACATATTAGCACCTTTCTAGCTGTCAGGCTAGCATGCTGTTACTGCTAGTCATTTATCCAGGAAAAGCTGCATGTCAAAAACCAAAAGCATTGCTCAGTTTGGCACTCCAGAAAAAAATCCTTAACAGGAGGATAAAAAACAATATTGTGAAAAAATCCCCAAAATACCAAGTTTTCACAGTTGTTGAGCATAAGCTTAAGCTGCTTTTGAAATGGGGATAATTCTTAGATGTTTGTCACTGGTACAGCTGGGAAAAGAAATTTTGGAATATATTTATTTCTGAAGAGAGAACTGATGCTAAAGGCTGGGACTACAGGGAGGCAATGAATACCTCTTACCTATTATTGCTGTACTAAAATATGCTGTTCTAAAGAAAACCAGAAGTCTCAGCAGCAGTACTGACTTGCTTTACAAGCCTTGACCATCTTAAGTGTTAACTATTCAGAGGCTGCACAAATTTATAAACACAGGCCAACTTCTGCATTGCTCAACCTAATCTTCAGTGCAGCTGTACTGTCACTCTTTCATGTAATGCACATTGTACATTTATTTTACAGAAACATTATATTTGCAGTCAGAACTGCCTTTCAAGCAGCAAAGAGAGACAAAAAAACCCATTTAATGCCAAGGCTACATGGAAAAAGCTGCTGTAATTGCATCCATCTGATATTTAGTATGGTTTCAGAGCCAGCATTCAGGGCATTGTATGACAAACTGAAAAACTTGCATTAATACATCCTTTGCACTCAGATGTGGGGGAAAAAAAAAAGACTAATCTAATAGGAACCTACTGCTGAAAAAACTGTTTCCTGACAGACATTTCACTGAAATTAGCTAAAATCTTCCCTTTGACATCAGTAGCTTCAGCATCAGCTTAAGTGAGAGAGATTTTATCTCACTTATCAGGCTTAAAAACACACAAAAAATCCCCTCAAAAATTGCCACACTTTAAAAAGTTTTTTATTATTCCATATTATAACTACTTAATTCCACTGATGATTTGCATGATTAGCTTAGAAAAGAAGTTTATCCACCACTGTAAAAGGATTTCTGTAACACTTTTCTTATCTGGATACACATAATTCAAACACAATACCCTTATGTATCCATGAGAACAGAAATGGATTAGTGCAACTAAAGGGAAGAGAAGCTGAAGGTTAAAAATTTTTGATTACTGGGGGCAGAAAGATTTTGACAAAAAAATTATGGATTTATAACTGACCAGTGGTAACTCATGGAGGAAATAAAATCAGATAAAGCAACATATTCAGACCCTTTCACTTGTGGAAGCCTTGCAAATAATCTATAAAACACTGTTGAAACTCAACTAAAGATGCTTGTTAGTGACACACAGTTAAAAATTACAAGGCAACTCAAACAAAACATCAAGGAAAACACTCTACAATATGCATTATTATAGAAAGTGTGTCCCAAGCACAAGAATTACCTCAATTCCTACATTATGATGAAGGATGCTAACTAGAAGGACGTGCTCCATCATCAGTCTCGCAGGCATGGCAACTGCAGTCACACAGGCACTCATGAGAGTGTCTGTCAGAGTGTCATTCATGTCCTTTCTGCTGTTGGCCATGTAGAGCTCTTCCATCTGGCCACTGATGGAGGACAAATTTGGTTCACTCAGCCTATGGAGAAACAAATTCCAGTGTTCACTCTTTCTTCTCTTTCCACAGTTTTGAGTTCACCCAGCAAACAACTATTCTTTTTAGAGAAAGTAGTTTGACTTAAGAAGAAAAGATTGAAGATTGGTAAGATGACTGGAAGGGATCTTCTGTATTTATCTGTGTTTACTAAACTAAAAAAGTATAGTACATTTAATTTGAGTGTAGTTTTTTGCAAAAAAAACCCACTACATGTAAAAACACATTAGCAGAAGTATTTACAAAGCACTGTCAATCTGCTTACTGTCACACTGAACAGATTTCTTAAGAAAACAGACTGGTTTTAGCAGTTTTACCTATGGCACATCACAGTCTTTGAAGAAATTAAGCATGAAAATAATTCATACTTTAACTATATGGTATATCAAATTTCTAATGACTGAACAAACTCTAGTGTGTGTTTTACAGGTAACAGATGAAAATTGCAAACAGATTTCTTATTTAAAAAACACTCTAAAATTGAAAAGAATGATAATTACTTTTTTTATTCTTCAGTACTTCAACCTATGAAGGGTTGCTCCTTCTCAGTTGTAGTGTTGGAAAAAATTTAATTTATAAAAACCTTAAACAACCCCACACTTGTTTTCTTCTGAGGTTTTTTATATGCATACTCCAACTGGCACTTGGTAATTATAACTGGCACTTGCAAGCAACTGCTGTGTGGAATTCAGCCCAATCTTAAATTTATTTTCTAGATTTTTCAACACCTATAATGACTAACTTTGAAGAATTTATACCAATAAAGATAATTATTCTTAACAACAGCAGACATGATTGCCAACTTAAAATCAGTTTGTGAAGAGAAAAGTCACATCTTTGCCACCTGGGCTTGAATGATGAGCATTGTCACATTGATCCAGAAAGATTAATGACTTTCCTTATTACATTACCTATTAATGAGACCATTCACCATTTTCTTCAGTCTTCCCAATTCTTCTCTTTTCTTGTCATCTACTGCCTCCTGAGCTTTCCTTATTTGAGGAGGAACATACTTTGTAGCACTGCGATTATCACTCTTACCAGAAAAAGAAGAAAACAAGGTACCAAATGAGACCAGTATCTTAAATACTTGAGCACAAATATACATTTCTACTTAAGATTAAAATACCAAACTTTTAGTTAAGGATATATCTTAACCATCTAATAATCAATGCCAAAGGAACAACACGCAGAAAAGAAGCAGACAAAAAGTTACCCTTTACAACAAACTTGATAGTAGCAAAGCCCCTCTTCCTTATACATGAAATTTTCTTTAAGTTATGGTCATTAAAACCTGACGTCTTAGGTCTTGGTTTTACTCAAGTTTTATCAGCAACACTTTAGGCCCAGGAGGGCTAAATGACCTGTATGACCTCCTCTACTCCACTCATTCAACAAGACCTAATACTGGCAGAACCTCTGAGATCGTTCAGAAAGTAACATTTCAGTGTGTAACCGCCGCTAATTTCAACACAAGCTCTCTTTACAGAAGGGTTAATCTTATTCTTACACCCAAATGCCAGGGCGGTTCCTTTCATTTGAGAATTTCACGCATATAGAGCTCCCACGTGCCTTGTGCTGAAGGGTATAACCTGCCACCAGCCTGACTCGGGAACTCTCCCCTCTGTGCCTAACAAGCATCCCTAGGACCTGGCAGACTCTTCAACTCAGCACTGTCGCTGGGCCCGGCTGTTTTGAACGAGGACAACACTCCGCATGGCCCAAGTGGACAGCAAACACCTCGGCTTAACAGCGGCGATGCCACTCTGCTGTATGTTCAGGTTGCGGGACGTGCTTTGGGAAGCAGGTCTGTGCTAAGGAGAACATCGTACCTCTGCCTCCTCTTCCTCCTCGCTCGAGGGCTCGCTGGCCTCTGGCAGCCCGCCGTCCTCGGGGGACGAGCTCTCGCTCTCCCAATGTCCTTCCACATCATCCGCCTCGGAAGGGTCTGAGGCGTCTTCCCGAGCTTCCCGGTCCTCACCATCCTCCTCGTCTTCATCCTCCTCCTCCTCATCTTCCTCCTCCTTCCACGGCGGGCGCTCCCGCGGCCCTGGCTGTGTCTCCTGCTCCTCCTCGTCGCTGCTCTCGCACAGCTGGCTGAGCCCGGCCCGTGTGCCCAGCGCTCCCAGCACGTATCCCAGTCCGTCCCGCAGGAAGCTCGGCGGCAGCCGCTCGGCCGCGGACCCTTCCGCCTTCTTGCGCCGCTTCCCGAGCCCCAGCTGCCGCTCCAGCCGCCGGATCTCCTTCTCCTCCTCCTCGTTGGCCTCCAGCAGGGCCCGCTTCCGTGCCGAGGTGGCTGCGGCGGCCGAGGGGGCCTCAAGGGCTGCCGATGTCTGTGCCGAAACCGGCCTGGGCCGCTGCTTCCCACCGGCGGGCGACGCCGGGGCTCCGAGGCGAGCGGCGGGAGCGGGCTTGGCCGGAGCGCGCTTGGCGGGAGCGGGCTTGGCCGGGGCGGGCTTGGCCGGAGCGGGCTTGGCCGGAGCGGGCTTGGCCGGAGCGGGCTTGGCCGGAGCGGGCTTGGCCGGGGCGCTGGGAACCTCCACCAGCTCCCCGCGTTGGAGTCGGCGGCGGCGGCTCCGTTTCAACCTGCGCTTCTCCTTCTTGGCGTCCCGGCGGCTCCTGCGGCTCTGCCTCCCCGAGTCTTTCAGCACGGCCAGCGGCGGCTGGCCTCCGGCCGTCTGCACATAGTCCTGCACCGCCTGCCGCAGCCGATCCAGTTTCCCGCCGCGACGGGCGCGGGCGGCCGCCCCCCGCTTCATCCTGCCCGCGGCCACACCGCGCCTGGGCGCCGCCATCTTGGCGAGGGGCCGGGCGGCCGCTTCCGGCGCGCTGCCGCCATGCCGGGCACAGCGCCCCCTGCTGGGCACAGGCGGCTCCAGCTCTGAGGGGACGGGCCGCTTGAGCGGCGCGGCAAAGGCGCTCGGTGCATGGAGATCCTGTCATTTGTGCGTATATAGTTAAGAATCACGGAATAACTGAATAAGTTAGGTTGGGAAAGACCTCTTAAATCATGGAGTCTGACCTATGACCGAACACCATCACGGCAACTAGACCGTGGCACTGAGTGCCATGTACAGTCCTGTCTTAAGCAGTTCCAGGCACTGGCACTTCACCACCTCACTGGGCAGCCCATTCCAGTTACCCTTTCTGTGAAGAAATTTCTCCTGATGTCCAACCTGGACATCCTCTGGTGCAGTTTGAGGCTGCATTCTCTCTTCCTGTCATTTGCTGCCTGGGAGAAGAGCTGAGGGTGATAAGGTCTCCCCTGAGCCTCCTATTCTCCAGGCTAAACCACACCGGTTTCCTCATCTGTTGCCTATAAGACATGCTATAGACTCTTCACCACCGTCATTGTCCCTTTCTGGACATGCTCTAGAAAGAAAATGCAAGGCCAGGGACTGGAACAATTTGTTCTTCACACCTTGGCTGTGATCACAAGGCTCCCATGGGGCATGAGGCTCACGCTGATGCCTCTTGAGGAGCTGAGGGACACCAGCCTCTCCTCCACCCACCAAGACCCACATTTTAAGCCCCTTCCAACCCTGCCAAGTTCAGCTGTCTCTTCCTGAGTGTGCAAGAGACAACATCCATGTCCATGTCCATGTCCTTCTGTAGAAGAACTTGGGTGTGCTGATGGATGACAAGCAGTCCGTGAGTCAGCAGTGTGTCCTTGTGGCCAAGAAGGCCTTGGGATCCTCAAATGCATTCGGAAGTGCATCAGCAGCAGGTCAGGGAGGTGATCCTGCCTCTCTATTCAGCCCTTGTGAGGCACAGCTGGAGCGCTGTGTGCAGTTCTGGGCTCCTTATTACAAGGGAGACATGGAGCTCCTGGGGCAAGTCCCATGGAGGGTACAAATAGAATTAAGGGACTGGAGCATCTCTCTTATGAGGACAGGCTGAGGGAGCCCACCCAGTGCAGCCTCTAAAAGAGATGACTGAGAGGGGACCTCATTAATGTAAATAAATATCTATGGCAGGGTGCCAAGAGGATGAACCAGGCTCATCTCAGTGGTACGAAGCATTAACACAAGAGACAATAGGTAGAAACTGATGCACAGAAGTTCCACCTAAACATGATGAAGAATTTTGTTGTGTGGGTGACCAAGCACTGGAACAGATTATCCAGAGAAGATGTGGAGTCTGCCTTACTGGAGGTATTCTAGAACCATCTGGATGCAATCCTGTGCCATGTGCTCTGGGATGACCCTACTTGAGCCGGAAGGTTGGACCAGATGACCCACTGTGGTCCCTTCCACCCCCTTCTGGGATTCTGTGACAGGTGCCAGCTTCTCTTGGGGCATTTCCACCCTCAGCAGTGTGCAGGGCAGGGTTGATGCTGGGATCTGTGTACCTACTACAGGCATGCATCTTCCTGGCTCTGCACAGCTGGTGACAGCTTGTCTGTCATCCATGTGATCAGGGGAAATTAAATGTCCAATGGCAGTTTGCTGCTGTCAGCAGGAAAACCAATTTGTTGGTCTTAATTTTAGTCTCTGCTATGCTCTAGGCTTATGGAGCCTGCTGGGTGTGTGCCAGTCTTGTCCAGCAGATGCCTGGAGTTCCCCAAAACACTGAATTTTCCCAGGTTTCATTGGAAACTGGGCAGAGGAAAGAATTTCTTGGCTGAACAAAGAGCCCCAAGATGAGCTTTGACCTTAGCAGACATGAGAAAAACACAAATGAAAGCCAGCACACATGACCCAGTTTCAGAAAAAGGGTTGGTCTTGAACCTGCTGTGGGAACCAAATCTAGAGGAAGTCAAGTTTCATTTTGTTTGTTGTGGTACTCCTGACCTCTTTTGGACAATGAAGTACTGCATAGGACTTACATTTTACCTGAAAATTTAATATGGCTTTATTACACAGAAGATTATTTTTGTCTTTCTATGCATGTTTCCATATTCTCTGATTACATCATATGTCCTAGATGACCTGTGCCTCAGAAATTCAGCTTTCTCAAGGCTGATGCATAATGAATCTTTCATCCTACGCTGACAAAATATGTTGCATTGATTTGTCAAGGCATTGCTTCTCTACATTTTTAAACTATATATTATGTTGTAATTTATTGCCAGGCCACTCTTTATTCATGCACAGACAGCTCACATGCATTTTGCATCCTATTTATAGATTTATTGATAACAGTATGCCAGCAGCATGCCAGAGTGCAAGCTAAATACAGCTGAATATAATTTGAGAAAATATTAGGTGCTTTTAGAACTCTTAAGATTTGTACCTTCCTTGTGTCTCATCATGTAATTTGTTATTCATGGCAAGAGAGCTTTCCAATAATGGGAAATTTCATGTATCTTCAAAGAGAGAAAATGCCAATATTTGCCTTCTTCAATAATTCATGTCAAAAAGCAAAAGTGAAGAGCATGTATTTTGTTGAACCCCATAATCCCAAACTGCGTGAAAATGAGCATGTTACTTTTGCAAAAAATATATGGCTAAAATTAATATTACCTGGTTTTGAAGTAAAAATACGTTCAAAGAATTAAAATAATATTTTGGACAAAACATTAATATCGTAGTCGAGAGAATGTAATATTTAAAGAAATACCAATCTGCTTAATAGACTAATCTAGCATTGAAATCTGGTGATGCCATATCAAAAGAAATACCTTACAACAAATATTTCAGAACCTACCCCAGAATATCGTGACTTATTATTTTACATTTACCAATTTGGCTTCAAGTACCTGGTAAATACAGTCTTAAGATCTCAAATGTGAATGAAGAATGAATTAGAAACTCCTGCCAAGGAGTCTTCCAACATTCCTGTATTGTCTAAATACCAGAAATGGGAGGGAATCCAGTTCCCATTTCACAGATTTCACATTTAGATCTCTGCATCATGTGAGTATCACTTGCCAAACAGGAATTTGGAATTGAGGGAACATTTAGCAATTGTCCTTTGTTTAGACAGTGATCCCACATCAGAGAACCAGCCAGGAGGGCAGGCTTCACATTTGCAGTGAAATTGAGCATAATGGCATGATTCACTGGAAATGAAAGTTCATATAGAATTGTTGCTTCCTGCTGAGATAATCTTTGTTAACAGATTTCCTTTCCTACTACTTTATTTTCATGGATTATTATTTCCCAACCCTTAGCAGAGGAACAGAATAGAATTCCTTTAGCTGCCTGTCTGCTATTGTCTCCTGATCACCTCCCACATGCCATGAAAATGTGCCTTTGTGACCACATAATGCACATAGGTATATTCTGGCTCTTTTGTAATTTGCAGCTATTGAGAATATTTATCACTACAGGAGATATATCAAAGCAGCACCAGAAAGACTTTTAGACTGAGCTCAAAAGGGCTGCTCTTTGTTCTCATCAATGGAGAAAACAGCCTGATTAATGTAAGAATATGGCTTTAAATACAAAGCCTTTTTTTGACTCTACTGACTAAAAGCTTCTTGCCAGAATGAATTTATTCCAAGCACTGAGAGCTTCAGAACAGTGCAAGTTGCTCTGCTGTGAGTACCCAGCACAGCATCCATCTACTGGAGGTACTGCCTCTCCCAGTGGTCATACTGTCACCACTGGGATCAGCAGAACTGAAATTTAATCTGCTGGGAAAGATTGTCTGCTGAACGACAATTTTCTTCTGGAAAACATTTTCCAGAGTCTCAAGGCAGTACAAAGTTGCTGGCTCTTAATATGTGTTCAGCCCTACCCATTGAAGAAGGTATTGGCAGGTGAAGAAAGTGGTTTCCTTGGTGTTTTAAAGATACATCCCTGATGCTCAGAATCCTTTTTGATTGTTTGTTGGGTTTTTTGTTTGCTTGGTTTTTGGTTCTTTGCTAGTTTTTATGGTTTTTTGTTTTTGTGGTTTTTTTTCCTAGGGTGTGTGTGCTAAGTAATTCCTGCAGTCTTGGTCTGTAGACAGCCAGGCATGCTGAAAACTGACTATACAAAGAGCCTGAAAAAAATATCTGTTCTGGCACTTTCTCCCACATTTCCATCATCTTTGTACCTGACCTTGGGCTGGTCATTTATCTTTTCTCTGCTGCCTTTGTAAAAAATTAGTTTCTTTCCACCATTCTGAGACTAAAGCCACACAAGCATATCCTCCTGTATCTCCAGGTTTGTTTGCTGAAGACATTCCCACCCACTGCACCTCCCTCCAAGAGGTAATTCCTGCCTCTTCTCTGCAGCTGCCCCAACAAATTTGCTGACCAAAAGCTGTTTGCTGAGTTTTTCATGTAATTGCTGTCTTTTAATCCCTGAAATCAATGTCATTTCAGTCAGTGCTCGCTGGTGATGCTCCTTAAAAGAGATCTATCATTAGTTTAAGCTAATTTAAGCTGTTTGATTGAGACAAATTAGAAAGTAACCATGAGTATTTCATATGGGGATGTCTGTAGCTCTCCCCGTCCCCTCCAGAAAAGCAGCAGCTGAATGTGGAAACCTCAGCTGGCAAAACTTGAGTAGGGAGAAGCTGCACATTCACTGGTTTTGATCATTAATATCTTTTAGTTCATTGGAAGGAGGGAGTAGGTACTAAAGGTTATTATTTAGATAAATGATCCAAAAGACAAGCATAAAAAAGACGGATATGCTGAGTGAAAGCAGAAACCCATTTCCCCAATCCATTAGCATTTTTAGTTTTACACTATAAGGAGATTATCTAATACAAGCACAAGGATGACTGAAAAAATGCAATCAGATTACTTTCTTGCTATTAAAAGGAATAGGTAAATTGCAATTAAAATGAGCTTTTAAATTAGTGTTTTGTGCACATCATAGTTTAAAAAAAAGCCAGTTGTAAATCAGAATAGCACTATTGGTCAAAGTCCCACATTATGGCACTTTGCATTTTTCATACAAAATTTAAATAATCAAAGATTCTGTGCCAAGAATTGTGTCTGTGGGAGACTTTGTGCTAAACACCAACCTTATCTAATGAACACTTGTCATTTAGAAGGCAGTTTTCATCAAAAACCTGTAAATACATACCAAGGGATACTTTTCCCTCTGTTCTTTCTCCTTTGTTGTTAATTACTTAGCTTTAACATATCAGCTGTAATTCTGTTCCCTGAAGGTCAGTCTATCAGCTATTTCTTTAATACTGTCAAGGAAACTTTAGAAAAAGAATACTTAGGAGTGACTCTCCAGAATAAATACCTGAGAAGGCTTGAATTCAACAAACAAATTCCTTAAACTTAACTGGTGCTGTTACTTGGTTAAAGTCAATTTTTACCCATTTGTTTATTTATTTACAAAAGTGACGACAGTAGTAGGAGTACATGTGGCACTGACACAGGAGCAGTTGCAGCAGTTGCATTGTGCAGTGCTGCTGTTCCTCCCCCTGCTATCACTGTCTTTGGTACATGGTGTAAGGTGATCATTTCCAGGGACAATCTCCAGCTGCTTTTTCAGCTCAGTGGGATGCTCCTAGCTATTAACAAAATTCTTACTGCATTTTTCTGAGGCTTTGCTAAACATGCAAATTATGATGTGTGTCAGAGCCAAATACAATGAAGCATTTGGAGGTCTCTCCAGGGTGTCAACAAACTTGTACCGAAACAATGATATCAATTCATACACCTTGGCTGCCATTCTGTATTTTAATCCCAGTTTGCATTAAGCATGATGTTATTATGTATAATATAGTATTGATTTAAGGTACAGTTCCTGATCAGGAGCTCTACTTACATGACCATAAGCAGAGCACAGCAGTGGACTGTGCCTGCCACATCTCTAGTTACAGACCCTTCTTTCAAAGCACTTTGAAACAGCCACACTGATCTAAGCCTGACAGACAACAGGGTTCTTCTCCCTCTGCAGCTGAGCCAGTCACCTTCCACGCTGTTCATAGTCAAATGGAGAGAAAGAATGACTCTTAGAGAAAAAAACCTCATCTCATTCATTTTAGGCTTCTGCATCAGGACAAGATTATCAGTGCCTTAGACTCCCTTAACCCAAGGTGAAAAGGCTGCCTTCCATGAGTGGCTTAGCTGCAGGCAACGGCCTTGGAGATACCTCATTAGGTGAGTCATGGTGTGGCAGCAGAACAAATCCATACTCACATGACCTTAAGTGGCCTCGTGTTTACCCAGTTTGTGGCAGTATCTGATGCTGGGTACCACCCTACTCTACTTCTTCACTTCATGACTTCCCCTTCAAGTGATTGCCATCTTTCAAACATGCAGTTTTGCAGCTACTTTAGGTCAATTTGCCACACATTTGTCCAGGTAATGCATTTCTCCGTGTTAACACCAGGAGCCATGGCATAATGCACCAAATTCAATATTTGATCACAATGAAACTAAAAAGTTTTTAGAGTGAACTGGCTTAATTTTGATTCAGCTACACAAAGAGGTAGCTAGCTGTGGGAAAGGGAAGAGAACTTCTTCCAGCTGCAGCACAGAGCAAGATCACCCAAAATCAGTTATGAAGCTACAGCATTAGCAGATTACAGAAATTACTGTATCAGGGTTATTTCCCATGCTGCTTTAAAGGAAAATTCATTATTCAACAGCTACAGCTGGCTCTTCTGTTGCTCAGTCGGAAATAGGTTTTGAAAATCCGGTAAAAACAGGAACAATTTCAAACCCCCTTTTTGTGTAACTACATTGTTTATCATGTCTTCTTTGCTCTCCTGAATAATATTCTAAAAATCAAAGCATGCTAACAAGTAAGTTAATGTTAACAATAAAGCCTACACAACTGTATGTGTGTGCCTAGGGAGCTGGCTGAGTCTGTACAGCTTAAATTTTTTTCCTCAGTGGAAATTTCCTCCTTATTTACTGGTGGCAAAGGTAATAAATCTATTTTTAGGACAACGCACATTTGTCTGGATGCATTTCCTGAATGGTAATGTTAAGCTTACTGCATCCTATTCTTCTAAGAAATCATGGCAAAACACACACTTAAAATGAGGCACATGTTAGTATCATTTAGAATTTTATGATTACAGAAATCAACTGAAGAGACAGTTTTATTCTTCATCTTATAATTACAGTTGTAAATTCTTAGCTACAGGTGTGATGTTTTCATTAAGTGGCTAAATCCTCACAATATGGGGCCCTGGTCCCTGATGGGGAACTCCTGCAGCACCATAATGAAGGAGAAACAACAATAACAAGAGTAAATAACTGTGCCCAGGCTTCTAATGCATGTCAAGATGTGGATTTAAATTCTGAGCTCTTTAAGTAGTCCTGAGTCCTGCTCGAGTGGTTCCAGTTCTAAGACCTCTTACCTATGTGGTGACACTACTGCCTTGTTTTGAGCTCTGCAGATGAAAGAGGAAGCTTGAAAGGAAGAGAAGCATATCAGAAATTTGACCATATGTAATTTTTCCCCTTTTTTTCCTAGGGGAGAAAATAGTTAATGCATATTAATGCATGGCACTAGAAGTGATGATGATATCTGTCTACAGATGAGCTGCCCATATGTAAGACTTCTTTTCTTCTCTGGCATTCACAGGAGAACAACACCCGCTATGTGATCTTAATGTTCCTTTTCTTGGTAAGTTGATCATGGCTTCTTTGTTTCAACTTTGATATTGAAAGAAACTTGATCTACACAGGACCAAAGACCAGATGTAACTCAGTTTCAGTCCTGATGTAGTAACATCCTCTTTGTAGCCTTGGGCAGGTCACTTGATCTTTGAATTTTAAAGCTTCATAATTTGTTATGTAAATTAATTATAAAGATGTTGTGGTGTTAACTTGAGCCACATTAGTGGTGGCAGAACTGTTTAGATGTTCTTCTTAAAGGGTGGTGAAGAGGAAGTTGTGCTAGGCAAGAAGTGCTATTAGAGATACATCTAAGTAGCAAAATTTGGACTCTGAACCTAATCAGGGTGTCCTAAAGATGAGAGAGCACCGGGAATGGTGTTTAATATGACATTGACTACTTTTTAACTCCCAGCATCAAGCAGTTGACTTGTTTTGTTAAAGAGTTGGAATTTTGTATTTTCCATGACTTTCACATGCCTAATTTCAATTGCTTTTTCCCATCAGCAGGAATAGTCATTCTCATTAGGAGACAAATAATGCAAATTGGATGCATTCAATTTGCATGTGTGAATATGCGAATGAACACTTCCCATTTTTCTTTCCAAGGACTGACCTCTCAGTCAAACAGAATTTATTCTACTCTTAGCTGAAAGTGAACTTCTATACAATAAAGATGGCAGGGAGTCACAGGGCATCTGACATATTTTAGATAATTGTGATTCCAGATATTTGATGGTAGACAGAAAACCTGTGGCTGGATTTCACAAGAATGAAAAATTAGAAGTCAGCCAGAATCCAGGTTTTGTGTAGAAACAGAGGTGATTAAGTGAAATTATTGGACTTGTTCAAGGCCAACATCAAAAATAGTTTTAAAGACTTGTGTATAAGATTGATGTTATCAGCAGCCTCTTGATGCAGACTGGGAACATAGCCATGGAACAATCCCAACCTCCAGCAATAAGGAAGAAGATTCAAGGTCACTTGCAAGCTGAGATGCTTTATATAGCACATCTTAATGCTTGCTTACATTCTGGGCTGACCAGAGGTTCTTGCAGTACCAAGGATTGTCCTTTTATTAGGTAATCACTATGAGTGATTATCAGATGAGAAAAACCTTGCCATCATTATCTGTGATGGACAATACACCATTATTCTGCAATAGAATTTAAAAGTATCACTACACTTTATTCTTTAGTAACTAGATTGAGGAAGGGTGTGATCCAGTATTACTCTCCAGTTCCTTCAAAAATAATTACGCACTAAAAATTGTAATACATCAAAAATTTAATTATGCTAAAAGTGCTTACTAATGTTTTGTTATTACTCTGTTTAATCTTGGCATCTGCATGCCATCCATTAATTTATTTCAGTAAAAACTATAGGTCACATTGTGGAATTCTTATTATGTTTCTGTGTAGTCAAAACTCCCATTTTTTTCCAGAGCGTAGCTTAAGTGAAGACATTGATTTGAGCTACATGACTGTGCATGCAGTGATGCATCTAACAAGGGAAGATAACTAAGATAATGCTTTAGTTTGTGTATATTTCAGATTTGTCCATAATAATTTTTTCAGTACATAACACTTTAGCTTATTAGTTCTTCTATTATATTAAGCAGTCATTTAAATATTTCATCAGTTTTAAAATAAAGAATTTATATGGGGCACAAACTTCAATGCTCCTCTTAAGGAAATTAAATATAAACTGCAAAATAAAATTATAAACTGAAGGGGCACAGCATGATAAAATGATAAACTAAGGAGGTCCTCCAACAGTACTTAACCTATGTTTGTCTTTCATATATATACTCACACAAAATATGGAAGAATTATATAAGCTGCTGCTTCTTTATAAAGGCAAAAATACTGTTTTCAGAAAAGTCACTAGACCATGATAAAAAAAAAAGGCTCATACCCATACAGTGCTTGAAGTTTACTCAGCATACAAAATATGTAAAGATATGTATTTGTAAAGAAATTCTCTAGAGGACACTACCCAATGCTCTCTTCTGTACAAGCTTATTTTAGTACTATGGGAGAGTAACTATATTTTGGAGAACCTTAAGTAAAAACAAGCACACATACCACACATAGCTTAATAAATACACAGACCCACACTGTGTGTAAGTGTACATACAATATATAAATCATTCAATGATTTGAAAATGTACTCTTTAAAATCTACTGTGTGAGGGAATCTTTGAACAAACTCTTAAAAAACATGCAATAAACTTGTCCTGCTGGCATTCTGCATATGTATTTCTTATTCATAGCCCAGGGCAGGAAGTAGCCTGAAAATTGTTGGTCCGTTGTTATATCTTTACTCATAAATCCTTTATGAGGATTGTGATTACAAAGCAAAATGATAATATAGTTTCTCACATTTTCTGTTACTCTAAGTGCTACAAATGGCATTAGCCAAACAGAAAAACATATTTGTGATTGCTTGAGTGTACACTGTATCTCACAAGTATTTCTCTCTGCAACGGTGATGGCTGGAGTAGCTCCTTCTGCTCAGTTTACATAGTTTCTTCTGTTGTGTGAATGCAGAATGAACTGGCTCAGAGAATTAATTGTGATAATTTTTTTAATTTTTGCTCAGTTATTTTCCCCAGGTGTGACCAGCCATGTGTGGCTATGTCAGTTCTCCTGACGGGTAGTGGGGATAAACTGAACAAGAAGGGAGCTGGACAGGATCAGCACTACAGCCCAAAAAGTACTTGCTCGAGTACTTTTACAACGTGCTCAAATGAAATCCTCACTTGGATTTTTCAGAGGTTCTATGGAGGTTATTATCCTGCAGTAATATAAAATCAGTTACATATAGGGAGCTTGGAGTTGTACATACCTGCTGGAGGATTACTTCACAAGTGCCAAATGATGTGATATATTTTAGAACTTGAATAGACAAAATAGTTTTTTCTTCAGATATTCTGTAAGGTGCTTTAGGCCACAGAGAAGGAATCTGAGACTTCCTGCAGAGCTGTTTGACAGGAAAGCTAATGTTCCCTCAAGCCTGGCATGACTCAAGGTACAACATGAAAATATGAAGGGTAGAAGGATGCATCAGCAGATCCTGTTGTGTGGTGATGGTGTTGAATATGGGAGTCAGTTGAGGGGCTGCAAAACAGGGGAGGGCAAGGAGTACAGCTGGAATTTCATCTCACCAGGATGCTGCTGGTGTTTTACTGTGGGTGGTGGGGTGAAGAGAATTTGGAAAGATGTTGAACTCACTGGTGTGCTATCTTTGCCACTGCAACAAAAAATCCAAGTGTATGTCATAGCCTATAGTGTTATTTAGGACAAGAGCAATGTTCAATAATTAATTCCCTAACAGGTCTGCTAGCAGCCTGAATGCATTCCAGACTAAATGTCACTTTGGTAACAGAGATGAAGTAGGGAGAAGATCTGTCTGAGAGAGGCTGGTTGTTTTCTTACTTTGTTGATGATATTCAGGTGTTAATACTCAATGAGACAGCAAATAGGTCTGAAATTATATTTAATTATGCTAATTTTGGGGCATGTGATTATAAATGGGCCAACAGGTGCTGCAGGCTAGGATTTAAAGATGGGGATAATGTCAGGTTAGCATATGCTCAGAGTACTGGCACTTGGATACCCCCAGTGATGACAGGACAGAGTGAGGGGTAGGAAGATGGGCTGTCAGCGACAGAGACAGAGCAGACGTGACTTCATAAATAGCAAAGCTGTCATATGCTGTGCAGCATTAATGGTAGTGCAATGAAAACTACATCCTCTGCAATGCTTTACCAGTGAGAACAAACTGCAGAGTTATTTCCCATGGTTTGTTGTAATTACTATTCAGGATGAAGTGACCCTTTTGTATTCAGGTTTTCCTATATGCCTTATAGTGACTTTTAATGCACTCTTTTAGTGTATGAGTAGCTACTGGCAAATTAACAACAATGCAAAAAATATTTTTTCTGTAAAAGCAGTTAAGTTTTGAGGTATCAGCACACGATGTAAAACAGTATGAATACATCCTATGAGACTTCACTAACTTTGTATTATTTCTACAATTTAAATAGGTGATTACTCACACAGTAAGATGAAGCATGTGGACAGTAGTCTCTAGAAAAATGTTGGATTTGGAGATTTTGTAGGACAGCCATATGCTTTTCTATATGTTGCGTAGATTGACCTTTCCTCTTTCCCAGGCCAAGGGCTACAACTCAATAAAATGGGAAAAAAATAAAGGGGCACAGTGTGACAGTGACTTTCAGAGGGGTGCCTTGTGGAATAGAATGAGGCTGTGTCAGGGCAAGTTCAGACTGGACTTCAGTCAGGAAAAGGTTCTCCCCTGAGAGGGTGCTTGGTCGCTGGAACAGGCTTCCCAGAGAAGGGGTGATGGCACTAAGCTTGTCAGAGTTCAGAGAGTATCTGGACATTGCTCTTAGACATATGGTTTATTTCCAGGTGGTCCTGCAAGGAGCAGGGAATTTGACTTGACAATCCTTATGGGTCCCTTTCAACTCAAAAGATTCTGGGATTCTGTGTGAACAGAATTTACACTGCATGTAAAATGTGGTCAAATATTGCATATACCTTGTAGCATAGACAGAGATGGGGTATCAGCATGCAGTATCTCTGCAGTTGCAATCCCTGGCAGGGTGGGTATAATTTGAGTTTAATGTATGGCTTACAGGACCTAAAATTAGAAAGATGAAAATATTTTAAAGAGTTGGATGAATCACAACCTATTGCTTGTTCTGTCCTCCCACCTTCGAGTTAGTATGAAATCCCTGGACTCCTCCATTCAAATACTTAGATATACCCAAGTGACTAGAGATGGCTTTTGCTTTTATATGAGGGCCAGAGGAATATATATTATCCCAGGGACTGAGGATACTGCCATTTTTTTTTCTTACTTGCAGGTGTAATTACTGTAATGTAATGCCTACTTGAGAAAGGAAATTAAACTCTCAAGAACAAATTAGCCAATTTCACATTAATGGCATGATTTTTGTTAAAAGGCCTGCTAGAACTGAGTCCAGTTTCTGAAAATAAGTTTTGTCTTATATTATAAAGTAACTTGCTCTCTTGATGTCAGCATTTTCTGGTAGACCACTGGTGGAATGGATGACTGCCATGTCTTCTGTGGATCAATTACTGGACACTGGAGCTCTATGAGGAGTGTAATCTTTGATGGGATGACTGCATAAGGTTCTCCTAGTCATGATATCACACCTGACAGACCTTTTTGGTCTTCCAGCCTTTGGTGGCTTTTACAATGGCAATAATATTATACAGCAATGGGCAACTGGCAGATGCCATAAAAGTGCATTTTATATATGACTGTTGCAGGAAGGAATACCTGCTGAAATTTATTTGCTGTGTCCTTGAACAACATTGAATTCTCCAGATTAGGTGGTGCCTGTGGAGCAAACCTATTCATTTTGCTAATGAGACAGAGGAGGAAGATAAAGATTTAAAAAATGCCTGGCATCATATTTTATTAGTCACCCAATATAATTATTGACAGGGATCGAGGATGTTAAGTTCCAGAAAAGGACTACTTATTATCTTAACACTCCTGAGATGCATTAAACACATTTGAATTTAATTAGAAAGGAGTATCCATGATTTAAGAATAAATCATGCACCTATTAATTTAAGAAATTAAGATGATTAATTTCCTTTAAAATTTCTAGCATTTTGGATAAAAGTCCTTCATAAAAGGTGCATGGCTTACTTTCAAAGACTAAATTTATGCAATGTGATTTTTGTCACCCAGACTGAAAAACGGTTGTAGTTAATACTGGATAGATTTTTGAAATGCTTTCTGTGTGGTATTTAACAGCACAAGAATCTTAGTCATGATGAGTCAGATGCTGAATTTAGAGAGAAAAAAGTAAAATTATTTAACTAATACCAATTTTTAAAAATTATTGTTTAAAGATTTTACAGTGCAACCTATCTTCTCCAAAAATGGTAAAATTACATTTCTCAAAACTATGTAACTAACAAAAAATAGCTTGAGGATAATTCAGAGTAAGCTCAGATGGCCCAGCAGATTAATGATTTAATTTTTTTTAAAGGACTAAGATTACAGCCACGTTAAGTAGTCAGGAACTGATCATATGGGTGGGTATTTGCAATTTTGTCATTTATAATGTGGCTAATGCATGATCACATCTTTTGGAATCAATAGTAGATTGGCAGACTCAGATGTCTAATGCAAGATGTTGACTGACCTGCAAATCAAAGGAGGATATTCTGAAAGGACAGAGAAACATTGTAAAGTACCAAGGAAAATGATCAGCAAAGCTTGTGGGGAAAGCAGGGGGTGGTGACAGAGTGTGCAGCCCATGTTCTGAGCTGTGGAGATGTAATGTAGTGCCATGAACACAACAAACCAAAGTGCAGCAGGGCCTGGGGTCATTGAAAATGGGACCATGTGGGCACTTCAAGAGTGGGAACTAAACAGAGGATGTAGAGAAAGCACAGGAGTGAGGAGAGCCTCTCTTATGGAAGAACAGAAAATTGTTTGTGACACTTTAATTGCAGAGACATGTTTGATGCTGTTATTCTGCCAGTGGTAAAACAACATTAAAGCTTCTAATGATTATTTGCTAACACAAAAGATATTGACTTCGCTGTCGGATAACACTTTTAATCCCATTGTGGTGTTGCTATGTAACCAACACATGATATTGGCAAGCTTGTATTACATATGGGCAAACATAACACTTTCAACCAGTAAAATAATTATTTTATCTACTTAGTACATTAGGAACTTTCCAAAGATGAAAAAAAATATGTAAGAAAAACTTATTTTGATTAAATGAACCCCAGAGAGATGGTAATGACATTTTTATAAAGCATGTATTTATTCTGGTCGACAAATCACTGCTAATGCTACTAGCACAAAAATGCTGGCAAATACTGGAAATAGGAGTGGTAAATGACAAAGATGAGCTAATTATACAGAGAAATCTGAAATGTTTGAGAAGCAGAAAACAAAAGAGGCTTGAATTCAGTCAAAAGCCCATGAATGCACCAGGAACAAGGGGCTGAGGTCCTTTATGCAGAACCAGGGCTGTACCTGGAGGGCAGTGATTCAGAATAGAAATTACAGATTGCTGCTGGTTGGTATGAGTGAAGTTCAGAGGTAGCCACTATTTTCTATGTCAAGGAAATGATTGCTATAGCGTTTGGATTAAAATGTCCCTAAAACTGGCTTTACCCTCTGTAGGGAAGTGAGTGGACATGGCAATCAAAACCTCAAGGCAGCCTTTTACCTACAGCCCGGCCTCTGATAGCAGGAAGACAGGAGTAGATACAAGTGTCTTCAATTGCACATCCCATTTACTTCTGGGAAGTAATCATGTTTTTCACCTCTGAATCTATGTGCTGTTTTCCTCTGTAATGATTAAATGTAATAAAAAAGCATAAAATAAGAAGGTGATTTTATATCTGGTCATAGAATTGCTGAAACTGAGCCTAGAATACTGCTTTCAGTTTTTGTTGTCTGTTTTAATAAGCATGTTAAAAGTTTGGAGAGAATTCAGAGATGAAAGAAAAAAAAAGGAGTTCATGGTTGAGAGAAATCTTTAAAGGGTAAATTTACTTAGAGTAAATCTTTTTAACCAATTGAAAAGGAGATTTTGAGGAGAATTGTGATCAGCAGGTATTAAATACTGAGTACACCCCAAGGAGAAGTAATGAATTTTCACTCTTTTTGTCCATCCACTCTAGCTGAACCCCTTTCAGAGGCTGATTGAATCTAACACTAATTTCTGGGCTCAAAACAGACATAGAAAGGGACACTTTTTTTTTTTTTTTGGCTGATTTAATTCTTTAGTTCTTCTGTAACAATATTGACCCAGACAGTCATTTTACCAGTAAATACCCACTTGAAGAATCAGCCCAAACAACCATGGGGGCACAGCATGGAACAGATGACCCTGGCCTCGTTCATATCTACATAGCTGCTGAACTTTGACTTGGAGATGCAGCTGCATATCCTTGAATATTTCCTTCCATTTTATTCCTAATAAAATTTAAGCTGCAATGTGGTGTGAGTTTTGTATTGTTTTGATTTGAGAACTGCTTTGAATACTCCCAGTGGTACATGAAAGACAAATTAAGGGTGAATGGAAGCAAAATGAGCTTTCAGTCACTTCATGCTGCCTAGATATGCAAGAGAAACTGTTCTAGCTTCATGATGTGACTGATGCTTCCTTCACCTGACAGCACTCAAGTCCTGCAGTGTTTCTCTCTCTGACTGTAATAAACTCTGCAGGTTTTCTGACTCCAGGCTCCTGTCAGTGATGGAAACTTAAGGATTAGAAGGGGTTTTGTTCATTACCGAATCCAGTTCCTTGTTATTGAAAGCAATCTCACTAAACTTTTTACAAGTGGACCAAACTTTAAGTTAGAAGTAGTGCAGATTTTTACTAAAATGTTAGTTTTAAAAGCTTGTTCAAGATTCTAATACTTTGATGGTGGATTTTTCTTCTTTTTGGAGGGAGTATATATTCATCAATACATTTATGACTATATGTGTGTAAAATCCAGCACATACCTATGTGGGTCTATACTGAAATAGTTTATAGCCTTTTTCTTTTCGTGCCAACATTGTAATTTTTAATTTAAATTTCTTCCCCTTGGCTGTTTGAAAAAATTAAAAAATATATATTGTGTTATAATACAGCATTTAGCTGGGGAGCTATTGTTACTGGGTTGATGCAATGAAAATACAGGCTGGAAGTATTTGGAACCAAAAAAACCCTACTTTTTTTGTTCTAAAAAAAGCAAAGAAATAAAAAGTACAAGTTATGAATAGAAATGAAATGCCAGCCTGCAATGTTTTAAGTTGAATCCAGATCCAAACTGATTGAGTTGGATTTCTAAGGTTATAATGCAATTCTTGCTGTGTTTTAGCTTACCAAATATAAGACACTGAAAAAATTGTCCAATAAATAAACTTAAAATATGTAATTATGATAGCATGAAGTTTCTTTTATACCATTATCAAGATATTTTAAAATTTGAATCTTTCTTTTTGTCTTCCATAATTGGCTTTTGAGTATAAAGTGCCAGGTGTCATCTGTGGTATGTGTTTACCCAAAATTTTCTTTAAAGTCAGTGGCCATTCTTGGCACCGTACTAAGGTGGGCTTTGGCTTCAATCTGACCAATTCTTAGGTAATATCTTGAATGTAAGTATGTAAGGAGTCATACTAACTGAGACAATAACTTCCTATTTTCTTTTTAGTCCAAGCTTCATTTGGCTGAAGAATGATTTGAAAAGAAAGTATCACCTATTCAAATGCTATGAGATAAATTTAGATTTAAAGGCATGGTGCCAATTTTGCATTTACAGTTAAAGAGTGCTTTAAAATCCATTTGCAAATTCTGACGGAACCTTCCTAGAGAAACTGTTCCAACTTTAGAAACGTCCATCTTTGACAATTCTAATGAATTTTATTAGCTTGAATATCCCAGCTCTTTTTTCTGGAAAATCTCAGAGGTAACCCTGTGCACATATAACCCTCCTTGAGCATTCAGAGTACAGGTACTTACTGGGTCATCCTGGAGCTGAAAAATGGTGTTAAAACTATGCTAAAAAGCAATAAACTGAGCAAAATCTCATAAATCTTCTCAACTTTTATGCTGAGGGGTTAGGCACCACCAAATGTAAGTTTAAAAGAAGGCTGGTTTTTATTACTGCTTTTGTGTGTCCATTACCAGTATGAGAAAGTTTTCTATTTACACCTAAATCACACAGAGTTTACACCTACATCAGGTCCCTTAGGGTTACTGATGAGGTCCTAAGAATGGCGGAGGACAGTCCCTCCAGCACTGTCTGGTTTGTCTGGGATATGGATGAAAAACTTCTAGAAACCTTTTAACCACTCTCTGGTGCAATGTACCTCAGACTTGCTTCGGTAGTTTTACATCTAGTATGCTTCCAACTATTACTTTTGTATTCCCATCAGAACAATGCATGCATCTCCCAGCCTTCTCATCAGTTTGCAAAAACTGCCTACTTTACATTGAGTTTCATTTGGTATAAATAGATTTTGCTGTAGTGGCTATTCTGACCTTCCTTTGTGATGTAGATACCTCAGAACTGAGCAGTAGCTTCTGCCCAAGAAAGGATCGAAGCTATTTCCACCCCTTCCCTGCCTTTTCAGCAAATACAAATGTGTACTGTGTTTCTGATGATTCATCTGCTAGAGCTGGAAGAAAGAACTTGACAGTCCACAGTATGAGACAAATTATGTACTATATCTCCTCCTTAGGTTTCAAGTAAGGTTTCCTTACTTCAAATTCAGTAGATTAAAAAGAGCACCTATTGCCCAAGTGGAAGTGGCAGCTTCAGGTCTTCTAAATCTTAATTTTAATTTCTATAAGCTACAAAAATACAGTTAATTTTCCTTGCAATCTTCCAGTGTTTAATATGTCTGCAGATAAAGTTAGAAATGCTTGAAATGCTGTTCCTTGACAGTGAGTGAGTCATTTCCCAGGTAGCTCAGGAGCTAACCCTCACCTCAGGCTTGGACTGCTGGCTGAATCTCTGGTTGTTCCTGTTTTTCCTCTTTGGGCCATCTGGTCTCCCTAGTTCTTAGAGTGGGTTTATGGTGACAGCATTTCTCTCTTCATCACAAATCCAGGCCTAACACTGGGTTCCTAACAGCCTGGCTACTATACTATTGTCATTTATTGTGTGAGTCTTTTATATAAGAGGATGCAAGTTGGGATCCTGTCTGTTCTCTACCAGTATTTCTGTAGGCAGCTCTAAGAGAATTTAGTTTCCCTGGGGTCAGGTTTGCACATACCTGACAGTTGTCTGCTCTTGCCAGCTGATTTTGTTATAATAAAAGATATTGTGTTAACCTATAACCTTGCCTTCAGTTCAGTCTGCACCAGCTCCTGAGCAGAGAACAACACTAGCCTAATTCTAGTCAAAATTAGAACTAGGCTTCAACTAGAAACTAATTCTGTGTCAAATTCATCTTGGAAACTAGGGATGCTTTCACCACTTTCAGCATCTGAAGAAGAAAAGGAAATGGAAGATAAATGGGAATAGGCAAAGAACAAAACCCCAGACAAGTAATAATATTTTCTGTCAGACAGAATCAAGTGCTGAGCAGAAAACATCTGTAAAGTAGGACAGTTATTCCCAAGAAGCTGCTCAAAGACTGTGTTCCCTGCTCCTTCAACTCTACTTTTAATGGTATTCTGTTCCTACAGCCTGAGTGAACACCTGAAGTCTCCCGCCCTGAGCAATGGGCTTCAAGAGGAGAGAGCATGGGGACATTTCTGGCCTGTCATGCAGGGTATGATTGTGCCTGCAAATACCTTATCTTTACAAGTATCAAAAGAACAGGGATGGAACTGTGGCCATACTGAAGCTGCAGGATGCTCTGCATCCATTCAGGACTACAAGAAATACATCAGCCAAAGATTACTTTTTCTATCTCTAAAATTTCATAAATACTTTACCATTTGCTTTTAACTAAGGAAATGGGCCAGATGCTGGGGAATTAACATAATTGGAATTATAATTGGCATTGACAACACGTATAATGTGTGAATAGTTGTAAATAAGCAGAAAATGATAATCCTTATTTTTGAAAATTCTTTTGACTAATGCTACATATTTGGATTGAAATAAGGGTTTCATTTGCTAAACCACAATCTATAATTTATAGTGCATCCTAGACTAATAGTTTTCTGTGTATATTTAGACAATTGGTCTACTTGCAAACTCAGAAACAAGGAAGATTGCCTGTGTGTGTAGAGGGAACAGGGAAAAATAAGGAGATTGTGCCTTCTCTCCACAGCACTAGGGCAAAAAACAACAAAGCAGAAATCACCCAAAGGCAGAAACCTGCTCCAGGGAAGTGGAACACAAGTTGTGACTGAAGATTTAAGTACAGTCTTTTAAACTAGAAATTCAGTTGCGTTTACATTGTTGAGTTTCAGAAGGATCAACTAGAGCCGAAGAGCCCCCACTCTCTCATGTGGCCCTCACGGGCTCAATGACAGCGGTGGCTGTCCTGCTCCCCGAGAGGGGAGCTGAACCCCTGTCCATACCCGTCTGAGGGGTGCACTGCTCCGGGTGACTCTTGCAGGTGACCCCCGGGCTCCAGACTGCTCTGCCGACTGCCCTCCCTGGGGAGCTCCCTGCACGGCCCTGGTCTGCAGCTCTCCTCATGCCCACCGCCGCCCCCAGCCCTGCTCTCCCCGAGGCGCCTCCTGTGCCCCCGTTCGGAGCGACCCTTCTCCCATGGCGCCCGCTCCCTGTCCCCCGGGTCACACGGGGGCTCTGTCCCTGCCAGTCCCCACACGGGCACAAACAGCTGACTTGTTTCCGACAGCATGGGAGAACACAGTCTTAAGGTGCACCACGGGAAGTTCAGGTTGGACATTCGGAGGAAATTCTTCACTGAAAGAGCGATCAGACATTGGAATGGGCTGCCCAGGGAGGCGGTAGAGTCACCGTTCCTGGGAGTGTTTAAG
>JACBWW010000017.1:2656705-2691847 GCA_020086605.1 Lanius collurio
TCACTCTCTGCTCCCATGCTCTCCCCCATGCCTTGAAAACCACTGACTCTTTCATGTAACCATGTGCTTTCAAATGACTTGGGGCACTGTCTTGGGAGCAATCGTGCAAGAATTTATACCATTTACAGCACAGGAAGAGGAGAGACTTTGGGAATCATGGCTGGAGTTTGTGTTTTCATGCACCTGATGTCAAACAGCCTTGGTTGTTGCATCACTCTGGAGGGTGAGCGTAGAGCCAGGTAGAGATGACCTGGAACAGTCTGCTGCTCTTAACCCCCTGATTAGGCATTCATGTGACAGGGGAGGTTGCTTCACGCTTTCAGCAGCTTTGACCTGTGCTCTTTGGGATCCAATTGGCTCTCATAAAGATGGTTTCAAAACTCACGTTGCCCTTTCCTCAGCTGGGTGTTCAGTATTTGTGTATAATTGTGTTGCTCAGCTGCTCCTCACACAGAGGTTTCTAGTTTTTTGATTAGCTGGGTATGTTAAAAGTTGTTTCTAACTACCATCAAAATGGTTTCAAAAGAGAGCCCTGTGCTTTGTACTGTTTTAATATTTAAACATTTGGATAATTTTTGAAAATTTTGATTAACTGGAAAATACAGAACTATGTTTCAGTTCCTCTATTTCCAAATCATGTGTGCTCCTGATGTAGTATGTGTGTTGATGGCATCAAAGTCTGCATATGGCTGAGTTAATGTACAGAGGGTAGAAGCAGTGTATGTGTGTTATATTTTTTCCCCCCTTTACCTTCTTGTGTGATTTCCAGGATAGGCTTCACAATTGTCATCAAAACATGGAGCTTTAGTTTTACTGTTGATTTTACATGCCTTGGGTATCCCATTTTTTCCATTATCTAAATCTGATTTCTATTTTTGATGTATTTGTAGGAGAAATTGATGCTGATGAGTTTAAGTTGAATCTGACAATAGGAACATGTCTGAAATATTTGCTGAGTTTCAGACTGTGGTAACTTATATCCAGTAGAGAGTCTGTATAATTGGTAAGAATTATGAAAACATACAGATGTTGCAGTTTAAATGTGTTTGTATTTTGGGAGTGAGGGTTCCACTTAAAAATGCTCCAGGATATATGTGTGAGGAGACAAGGAAGAGTATTTTTGTGTTAGGATGAGAAAGTTTATTAGCTCTGTCTTCTGAGATCTTCTGCATCTTGCCCTGAAAATTAATATTAGTCACAAAGGCTGTCTTAAAACAAATAAATTGTTTACCAAGTCTGTATTCATGAGACTTTTGAGGTCATTTTTTCAGAAATGAATTTTTAATGGTATGACTCTGGAGTTTTAAAATAACCGATTATTATAACCTGACTTTCCAGTGTTGAACAATGCCTTCTTTCAGGGACAGAATGTTAGCATGGTGTAAGTTGGTGCTGCTGGTGTTAATTCTAGAGAATGTTTTTAAATCCTGCACTAATGCTGAAAAACATTCTTGACTGAAGGGCTGTAGAAGCTGGTTTTTATCTTCAGCAGAATTTCTACAACACAGAATATATTTTTGAATGTTTCATACTTTCTGTTGGATCCTGGATTTTTTTTCTAGATGAGCAAGTTTGGGCACCTGCCTCTAAACCGCATATAATTTCTTCATGACTTAGGAACAAACAAAAAAAAGTGGGTCAATCTCTTGCAAATGTTTTAAGCCAGGGAGGAGTCCTGAGAAGAGACCATACATGGGGGGAAATCATAGGTATGGAGGGCAATGTTAATGAGAAAAATTATTCTGTAGTCATAGATGGTCATAGGACATATTTGATATTTTCTCATAAGATTAAATTTAGCGTGTCATGCCAAGTGTATAACGCTGGCTGGTTTAGACTGAACTTAATCTAACCACAGCATGCAGAGTTCATGTCTCATTTGAGAAAAATGAGATTTCCAGACCAGATGATACAGTGAATGCCAAGGTCAAACTGAGGACATAGGTACAGTTTTTAGTTTTCTGTGGTGTGCTTGGTTGTAGGTCACTTGCTGTTGACACATCTAAAACAGGTGGAATGCCTTGTTTGCTTTTTAGATGCCTGGGATAATTGAGTTATTAGAACTAGACCAAGCACAACTGCTTGTCTCCACCTGTATTTTTTTGCTGTTTACTCCTGCCATCTTTTCTATGAGTAAACAGAAGCAGTTGCCAAATGGGACGGTAGGAGGAAGCTTTTTCCTTGCCATGTGGTGTTTTAATGCACATTGAATACTTGAGCAGCATTAGAGCAGTAAGAGATGGATGTATAATGCTGTGTTTGTTGTTTTCTATTACAGAAATTAAATCCATAAGTGTAACACTGTTATTTTTCTGTAGATGGTAATCACAGGCAAAATACTGTTTCATTTTCAACACTTAAACATGTAAATAGACATATTCTACATGGTGATATTACCCAGAGGAATCTCTGCCTTCTCTTTTCTCTGTGCTGTTTTTTCTCCTTAGGGAAAAGGACACATTCTGTAAAGTAACAGCTAGAAGTGGAGATGTTCTTTATTACATCTGTAGCTGTTTTTTTGTGGATCATTTGCATAGAAATGCTTGTGGAGGTAATAGCAGTAACTTTTTTTTAAAAAAACTTCATTTTAAAGTTATTTCCTTTCTTCCCTTACTCTTTGGAGCTACTATTTGGAGCTTCTTGATCTTTCATTTCACACATGGCATAGTAAAATGCTGTTGGCTGCTTGTCTGTTTTGCTCCTCCTGATTTTCTCTTCCAGATGCTAGTATGCAGTCAAGTTGGAGGAAACAATCACTTACCTGTTTTGATACTTTTCAGGTGGAAATGAACCTGTGTTTCGTGCTTGGAAGTGTTAGGTTAAAGAACACTTTAGGTTAAAGGTGTGTGATTTCTCTCTGTGAAGGAGTTCTGTGGTGGTTCCTTGCTGCTATCAGGCCCTCCTGAAGCCTTGTTGTCCTCAGGCTGACCCGCTGAGGTCCTTCAGCCATCTGCACCAGGCCAGTGTTCCAGCCTCCTGACCATCCTGTTGATCATCCTTTCTGCAATTACCAGCATCTTTCCTGTACTGGTGGCTCAAGACTAGACACAGCAACTGCCTGTGACAGGGTGAATGCTGCTTGGAGAGAGACAATTGCTCCCCATGATTATTGGCTTTGCTTCAGGTAATACAGCCAGGGATGCTCCTTAAGGTGTGTGCTACCAGGGCACACCGACTGAGAGCTATGGAACAATTACTGGACAAGGCACCTGTGTGCTTTCTTCCCAGTGTAAAATACAGCTATACTTCCCTCACAACAGTTGGGAATAATTCCATGCTATATAAATAGAATCCTGTACATAAAAATGCAGCTTTTAATGTGCACACACATAAATTGCAGCTGTAAAAGATGGTTGAATCTTGTTTGGAAGAAGGGAAAAAGAGTCTTGCACATTTTGAACATAGTCTTTCTTAGCATGAAAGTAACTCTAACACTTGCCACAGAAGATGATGCTTTACCAATCTGAGGCATGGGTTTCAGTGCCAGAGTTTTAAAGATCATCCACAAGGACAAATTAGTGCCAGCTGATCTGTAGTAATTGTCAGTGGGATAAGTACAAAGTAATTTGACCTAGTTCAGACTGTTACTGCTTGTGTTTAGTGCCAGACCCTTCAGTGCTGGCCCCTTAGAGACGTTCAGTATGCAGGTGACCCCCAGCTTCATTCTCCCAGGAGCTGGGAGCTGTGGTACAGGTCCAAAAGGATGATGTGGCTCATACCTGGATGACTTTGGATGAGAGATCCAAACCTATGACACTGTGAGAGAGGTGGACACAAGGTACCTAAGAATGTAGTGCAGTGTGTCTCCATAAGCAGCCTCTCCTGACATGTAATCTAAGTAGGAACAGAATGAAAATCTCTTTCCTGAATGAAAATTAAGGGCTTCATGGGAAGACAGGTTTCTTTTGCATGTCCTACCAGAGATTGTATTTAGTCCATGAGAAGAGATGTAAATGAATTACATGCTTGAGGTTTGAAGACTTCTTAACGTGCCATCTGTTAGAATGGAGCCCCTGGATATGGCACAGAATCCATGTGTCCTGTTCTCGGGTACTGAGTGGAAAGGACACACACACAAAGACATAAAAAATTATTAAGAATTGCTTTGGTTGACTGTTTGGATATAACCATAGACAATTCTTGGACTCCTTGTAATTTTCTTTTTATTTTGAACCATCTGGTCAAACATGGACTGAATGTATTTCCCCTGTAAGGTCAGTATGTACTTAAGTATGTTTAAAGTGGCTTCCCAGTTTAACTATGGCAACAGATCCACAACTACTTTGTCCATCAAATTTGGAAGGAATTTAAGGAAATAAATTTTAAGATTGAGAAGCATTGTTTCTTGTGAAGTGGGTGACATCAGAAATCCTTATTCATCACAGTTGGGTACTTTCTCTGCACAGTGTCTTGACTGTCTCCCCTAGTCAAATCTACAAGAGCTGCATTTGAGCTCCAGTGAAGAACTCCTTGCAGAGAACCTGAGGATATGAGGAATACACCTTGTCCTTGATTTGCTGTATTTGCAGCATCCTTAATTTTTGTCAGCTGTAATTGTAGGGATGGGTGATGGCATAAACCACTGCTTTTTGGTTGGAAACAGCTTGCAATATAATTTGGACTTAACCTTGTATTCCAGTGGTACCTCTAATACTGACACATACAATAGTTTTCTGAAGGAAAGGTGGAATTTATGGAATATAGGAGGTTTTAAATTTTGGGATTTTTACTGAAGCTATCTGTGTAGTTTTATGTATGGTGCTCTTTTGTGAGTAGTGCCCTATTTCAGTATTACTACCTGTGCTTTTTAGTAAGTGATTAGAAATGGAATTGACAGATGATTGTATGTAGTGTGACTTTAAGGTGTGGTTTAAAAAAAAAAAAAGAAAAAAGATGCAGTGAAGAACTTGAACCCTAAAACCAAGTTTCTACTGAAACTTGAGAGCTACTCTGCTGTAAGCAATTGGGGAGGGCAGTGCTGATGTGCCCAGGGGATAATGCTGAACTACCACTGTGATTCTCAGGTGAGTGTGGAGGAGCATTTTCAGTAGGGGCTTAGTGCTGTTACATACAACTGTAAGATCATACCTGGAGCGCTGGATACAGGTCCAACCACTCATTATTGAGAAACACAAACTGAAGCTACAGCAAATATAAACAAGTCCTGATGTTTTGTTTGTTTGTTTTTTTCCTAATACAAAAATATTCTGAAAAAAGCAGCAGTATGAGGAATAAGAATCCAGGATTGCAGTGTGACAGGACAGTGGAACCTATTCTTTAGCTGTTAGAGGCAGCACATTCCTTTTCCCCAGCTTAACTGAGTTCCACTCTAAAAATAGTTGGGATGCTGACTTGAGCTGTTTCCTTTAGAAAGCTATTCAGAATGCATGGTTAGAAACAGTTCAGGATCAGAGGTTTCACTGAGTGTAAATTGAGACTGCAGTAATATTTCTGAGTTTGGTGTTTGACTTGTTTTGGTAAGTATGAAGGACTTTTAATTTGACTTCTTTTTGGTTAACATCATAAAGCTTTCACTTAAAAAAATTTGCTTATTTTCTTGCCAGTAATTTTAAAATTTTGTGAATTTTCAGTAATAAACAACTTTATCAAACATTTACAAAGTTGTTCTCAAATCTGTCAGAAGTAGAGGGAGAATTATATCGGGATGCATAGTTACCCTTTATTGCTGGGTTGCAGAGTAGCTGTTATCTAAAAACAGGAATACAACATTTGACAGTTTGTGTTACTGGACAGCTTTTGTCTGCTGTGCCCTCAAAATACCTCAGTTATCTCAATGGTAGCTTGTAAGTACAGACCCACATTTTCATTGTAACCTTGCTGTCACGGATAGAATAAAGGTCACATGTTCTATTTGAAGGTGTAAACAAGATTGCTCTAATTTTGATTCTTGTTTTAAATAAAATTACACCAAAAATGAGCTGAACTATATCTTTCTTTTACATGGGTTACACTGTGTTATTTGCATCTGACAGATTTTTAAAGAATTCCCTTACCCTGTATATGTGATACCTGATTTTCAAAAGTGGATGCCTAAAATTAGATGTCTGTAGCTGTAGCCTTGGTCTAGTTTTCAGAGGAACTGGAAGCTTAGAGAAGGATTCTCTTTCAGCACTGACATTGCATTTTCCAATACTGACAGGATGAGCTGTGTCAGAGTACTGTGAAAACCCAAGGCTGTTCTCAGTTTCTTTTGTTCTTCCCATTCAAAAATATACCGGATTTTCTCTATTAAATCTTAATAACATTCTTTGGAATTATTTAAAGAGCTGAATTCTTTATCAAAACCTTTTCTTCTTTGAGGCATCCTCAAGAAGGTTGGAGTGGTAAGCTCTATTCAGATTAAAAGCTGGAATTCAGAGATCTTGTTATGAAACCTGATTTTCGGTGGCTGTATTTTGCATGTTGCTGCTGTGTTTTGTCTGCACAGAGAAGGAGCTGGGTTGCCACTTTCAGACTTACTGTTGTACTTCTGGGAGGCACCTGGAAGTCACAGGCACCCAAATGCCATGCTTAGTCACTTGGGTTTTTTAATCTAAAATGTCTGACTACAGCAGAAAAATAACTCTCTCGGTTTATATTTATCAGTATTTCTTAGAAAATCTGTCTTTCCTGATAACTTTCTTCTCTCCTCTGATCTGCTGATGTGGATGCAGTATTGTTATTTAGATGCCAATTTATCAGGGTTATCATCTCTACCTTCACTTTCACTTTTCCCTTTCTCTTAAAGTAGCCTTTCTTTGCTTGATTTTTTTAAAGACACAGAGTTCTTAAAGGCAACAAATCTACAAATTACTGATTAAAGAAATAGATCAGCTGTTACCCAGTGAAATAGTTTTACAGCACAGAATGGCATGCTTCCTTCTGTTGTTTTTCTGACTCACATTTCTAATAGGCATCAGCACCCAGGATTAAGGAAGCAGTGTTGAGCCACTGATGCCTCATTCAGGAGCAAATAAAATATGTGGGGGTTTTTTTGGTATTTTTTTTTACCCCACAAAGGCTTAGAAGGTTAAAACTTTCCTGCTGTTTAATTCCTTTCCTGTAAGATTTCCAGCATTTTTGTAGGTATTTTGGTCTTATCTTATTGTATTGAAATTGTAGTGCTAAATCTTATAAACAACTTCATCCAAGTCACTGTTGGCAGAAGGTACATCTGACCTAAATAAACCACAACCTTCTGTGAAGGGAAGTCGTGTCCTCGGTTTCTGACTGTAAAGGAAACACCGTGTTTGATGAGCTCATGCTTGGACATCCACTGTAGGCACATGAGTCTCTCTTGTGTGTGTTGTCACCTGGAATTTGTTTGATTCAAGACAGGATGCAAATAGTAAACGTGTTTGTTTCTTTCCATGTGTGTTGCCAGCTTAGTTCAAAATGGATCCTCAAGATCCCATTATATAAAATACAATTCCCCCTAAGGGTACATGTGAAGGGGATACAAAGCCTGATATCTGTTACAACTTAAGTGGACTCAAACTTCAAAAAACAGCCCACCCCTCCCTCAAACAAAAAATCACACACTGTAGGCAAGGCTTTTTTCTTAATTTTAGAGTAAAACTTGCTGGCTGTATGATTGATGCAATACCTGTTTCTCTAACCTAACTGTTCTTATGAGTTTAACTTTCTGTTTATAAGATATAAAACATAAGTCTTGAAATTACTTGAATTTACATAGAATGCACTCTTGCTGATCTGAATTAAATTGTAAATTGTTGAGACTAGATTTACTGTTTATTTATAATCCAGGCATTTCTTCATGACCTAATAAATGCAATTTTTTTCCCCAGATCTGTTTTCTCCTGTTTGCTATTCTCTACATAGTTTCCTACTTTATAATCACAAGATACAAAAGGAAAGCAGGTAAGCATAGAAATTTTAATATGTAAGAATAATTTTTGTTTTTCAAATAAATAGATGATTGTTTTCCTCTCCATCTCCACAAGGAGAGTGGAAGAAGTAAAGCTGTTTGTTAGGTTGCTTGGTCTATGGCAGCTTGGATTGATCCAATTGTGTATGGCAGCCTAAGTGTTAACTGTTTTGAAGAAAGGGGTTAATGTCAAGTAGATGCTTCTGCCTCCCTGGCCTTTAGATCCTGTTCTCCTTTCACATCAGCCTTTCCAGAATAAGTATCTTCAGCTGTGTTTTAGCAGCAAAATCAGGTTCTGAGCTTTTGCTGGTGAAGTGAAAGGTTGCCAATGCTACAGAATAGAAGTAGCATTATTTCTTCAAAAAGTCCTGCTCTGCTCAGGTACAGTTATTTCACTGGTCTTAACCTGTTTCTTTTGAGTTCACCACTGAAGTGTAGATAATACCTTGAAATAATACTCTTGTTTTTTTCCCCATTGCAAACATGGTCTAGTTTGCATTCTGAAACTAGTCTTTAGGAAGCCCTGTAATTTTCTTCAATATTTTTTCTAAAGACAAATAGCATAAAAATCAATATAAGATTGCAGAATTTTGGACTCTTGACAGCTTATTTGGGTCCTTGGTGCTTGATAATAGTAGGTTTTAGAAGCATTCCTGTGTATGGTGATCTTGGTGCTTTGAACTTTATTGGAAACTATTTGTTGAGCTGTAGTGACCTGTGCTATGACAGAGATGCTTTCATAGATAGATTAATGTTTTAAAAAGTAAACTTTTCATGGAATTTAATTCCTTAGAAGAAAGGTACATATCATTAAACATGGGAGGTAAGACAGATATTATCTTCTGATCCTTCGTAGTTTGGACACTACAAAGCTACTACCATTTGTAGATGGAGAACAGGAAGGGGAAGCTGGTTTGGCAAACACTGTTGGATGCAAAGATACTTTTACTACCTTTTTTTGGTGGTTGATCTCCTCAGCTAGGAAGAGGAACTGCTGTACAGCTGTCCTGACTTTATGAAAGCTTTGTGAGCATGTGCTGAGGCACACTTTGTAGCCTACTATGATCTTCCTGATGAGACATATTTGGAGAGTTAGCACATCTGGAACTCTTTCAGCACAAATGGTTCACTGCTTCTCCAAGTAGCTCTTTAGCCAAATCATAAGAGACCTTGACTTAGTCTTTCAAAACACCATGAGGTTTCCATCAAAAAAACCCAGGAACTCCATGTCCCTTCACAGAAGAATTTCAAAATAGCATGATGTTATTGGCTGTGTGTTTATTTCAACTGTGTGCATGACTCTTAAGAACTTAAATTTATTTTAAAATCTAAGAATAAGTAAAGTCAGATGTTCATCTCCCATGGAAAATAAGAGAAATTTTAGAATATTGAGTTTAAAATTATTTTAAATTCAGAATGTTTTATTTAAAAATGCTTGCATTATTTTAAATTTGGAGATGCTTACGTTTTTGTATTGATGCGCATAGAGAAGGGTGTAAAGCAT
Source organism: Lanius collurio (assembly GCA_020086605.1). Taxonomy (NCBI): domain Eukaryota; kingdom Metazoa; phylum Chordata; class Aves; order Passeriformes; family Laniidae; genus Lanius; species Lanius collurio. The sequence goes on from JACBWW010000017.1 coordinate 2,666,098, forward strand.
AAATGAAGGATGTGTTAGTGATTCATCTCTGAGGGAAATGTTGATATTGTTTCAAAAATATTGTTTTAGTGAGGTATTAAGTGAGGAATAAGTGAATAAAAATGGTCTAAAATGTGAAATATCAGAAGGAAGTAATAATATCTTAAATCCGAAACAAGTAACAAGAACAACATCCCCTGTCCTTCCTCCCCTCTCCCAAATCCCCAGGAGATGGGAAGAGGGGTAAGTAAAGGGAAGCAATTGAGTAGTCATCACAATTGTTCTGAGTATACTTCCTTGTTTTAAAAAGACATAAATACTGAAAATGATTTCTAGTAGTAGTTGGTATTGACTCTAAGACTTTCCTGTAGCTTGCCTGCTCTCTGTGTTTCCAGAGATGCCCAAAGGAACAATTTCTAGCAGCAGCCATGGCTGTAATAATCTGAAAGCATGTTTGCCATAGAGCCCTCTGGAAGAGGTCTCCAAGAAGTTTTGATCTGCATACTTAAGTAAAGTGAAATAACTTTGTTGTTACATTGATTGAAAAGAGTTTGACTAGCAAAAAAAAAAGAGTGAGAGTATTCATTTTTGGAAGGGACCTTCTTAAATTACTGATGCTCATAAATTGTATCAGTACGTCTGAATTTTAATAGTAAACTAAAATTATTCCTATGTATATACGTTTTAGCTTGAGGAAAAACGTGTGAGTATTGAGTATAACCTGCTGTAATTTAATTTTCAGATGAGCAAGAGGATGAAGATGCCATCGTTAACAGAATATCGTATGTATAGCTCTTCTTGGCGGAATTTTTGTTTCCTTAATATACTGCTAAGATAGGAACCTTCTGTGCTTTCAAATAAATTAAGAGTCTATTTTAAATATTTAAATGTATTTTAAATAGATTGCTAGAGAGTCAGGGAAAATGATTTGGTTAATTGGCACCTTGTGTAATGAAAAGTGTGTGAAAGTCTGGTCTAGGGCTTTTTTCCCCTGTAGTTTTCCCAGTAGGCATGGAGTTGGCCAGAATATTGCATGAAGACCTGATGCAAGCGGTGGAATTGAGTGCAAGACCTGCATTTATAGGCCTCTAAAATGTAGGTGTTGAGAGGCAAGGTGGTGTAAGTTCCTGCAGCAGTCGATGGAATTCCTGTCAAGGGAGGCAGTGGATGCTGGGAAGGAAGTTCTCTCTCTCTGTAGAAGACATCTTATCTGATCATTGTAAAAAAGCTGCTGAGGGGGCAACAAGTGGAAGACAAGCACTTGCCAGACCTACTGGTCTGCTGGCAGCTCTCTCCTCATCCTCTTCCTTTGTAAAGCTCGATATTAATATCTCCTATTTGAATATGCCTCAAGAAGTGCAGAGCCTCCATGGCTGTTGCTGCCCTGTCAATTGAATGGTTGGCTGAGCAATGTGAATTGACTCCTTGTGCATCACAGTGTTCTTGGCTCTTCCTGGTGGTGCTGTCATCCCCTTGGAAGGAGAGCTCATAGGAAAGTGTTGTAAATATAAAATGTTCTTTTTTCTTTCAGCCTAAGGTTTCTTGTTCCTTGAATGTGCATGTTATTTTCTTAAAAGCAGTAACTCTCAAGCATGTGTAGGTAGATTTTTCTCCACGTGGCATAATTGTCTGGACTTGAGGTGTGGAGGGAGGAGAAAAAAAAGCCAAGTTGCTGTAGCACTTCACTATAGTTTGTTAGGTTTTACAGTTCTGGCTTAGAATACTTAAACATATTTAAATAAAAGAAAAAAATCTCAGAAGCCAGCAATAATAACATAAGAATATCTTAAAAGATAAAATTAATCACTCTTTGTTAACTTTTGTGTAAATGAAAAATGGATTTGTAGACTGTTAAGAAGTAAGGTTTCTGTAAGCAGCTTACAGATGCTCTTGTTGTAGGGATGTTTTATTTATTTTAGTCATGCAATTTGAGAATTCTTTCTAGTTGTATTATAGCATTAGATTAGTTCTGTAAGAATGTTTTGTTGATCTTATTTTTTTAAGAACACAGTTCTTTTTATTGCCACAAGATGGCATGTGGTTTAAGTTGTATTTGGGATCCAAAGAGAATAAGTGTAAATACTTCAAATATTTCTGTCAATTTCTGTATATTGACTTTACAGATATGAGATGATAACTTGAATAACTACTTTGTGAAAAATACCGCTTTTTTTTCAGTTTGGTGTTAAAATATTTATTTATAATTGGACTCCAGTTGGTGGAAGGTTGCTCTGCTTTTAAAAATTTTACTGAGAATGTAGGAATTGAATCTTCTTTTTTTATGTGTATGTCTGTGTGGGAAATCAAAACTGAAAGAGGAGACTTGTGAACAGATATTTAATGAAATCCAGTAGTTTAACCTTTGTATTACATTGGACTTGAATGCATCCATGTGCCAAGAGAATAATTATGTGAGTTGGTAAAAGCTAATTATTTATACTGTGTTCTGAAAACTTATTTTAAATTTACTTTTTGTGAAATCAGATGTTTTGGAAATCCCAATTTCTCCTGTCTGTTTACAATGTAAGAATGTGTTGCCTTTAGATGCTGATTAACAGGAAGTTTAATGAACTTTTTTCCCCTGCTATTCAGAGCACGTGGGTAACAGTGGTACATTTCTTTAAATTTCAGGCTGTTCTTGAGCACCTTCACTCTAGCAGTTTCAGCTGGTGCAGTCCTGCTTCTACCTTTCTCAATAATCAGCAATGAGATCCTGCTTTCTTTTCCACAAAACTACTATATTCAGTGGTTAAATGGCTCACTAATTCATGGTTAGTATTCAGCATAATGTAATTAAAATTGATGTCTTCGTTACCCATGCAGATATGTTCTTATTTACAAACTGATAACTCATTTTCATTTAATATGCTAATTGTTAATGTGCTATTGGCTAGTTGGTTTTGCTGCTGTGTGAGGTATTACCAAAGTCTGTCTTAACTGTTCTGTTCTTTTTTTAAGAATTATGCAGACTTGCTGGAATAAATCAAATTCACTGCTTTGAATATTAATGTAAATAGGAGCTACTAGAAGCTAACCTGAAACATGCTGTTTAGACTTCTTCCTCATGTGTGAATGCAAGATTCATATGCCTTATTCTTTATGATGATACCTATAAATTTATTCTCAAAATAAAAATGTATTTTAAGACACTTGCTAATTGTGGACAGCTTGGACTGGATAGTTAAATTCAGCTGTTAGTGATTTATGTGTAAACAAGGAAAAATGTGGAACATAAATATTGTGGTAAAGGTATGTGATAAAATAATTGGTGAAAACAAGATCCTTGCTAGGTTTGTCTGGAGAAAATATGTTCACTGTGTGAGACAATTTATTTAATCTGGTATAAATAATTTACAAGTTAACTGTGGTGTCCTCTTTAGTCTTGTGAAGAGATAGTAATTTGGCTTTGGAGGATTTTTCTCTGAAAAGTGTATGCTTTTTGCTAAGTGTGTAATCATATTCACACATAGCAAATTCACAAAATTTCCTGATCCCTAACTTGCAAAGATTTTGTTTGGGGTTTTGTTTTGTTTTGTGAAGTAAGAGGCAAGAAGGGATATTTGTAGGACATAAAAGAATAATTCTTCACAGTGGGGATGGCTGAACATTGAAAAAGGTTGTCCAGAGATATTGGGAGATCTTGGAAGTTTTCCAAAATTCAGGTGGCCAAAGCCCTGAGCAGCCTGGTGGCACCTGCAGTTTGGCTGTTTTAAGGGCAGCTCAGACTATGGGACTTCACAGGTTCTTTCTAGTTGAGTTATCCATGACCTGTTTGTGACTTGTCATGGGGGGTTGGTATGTCTCCTACATGGGAGGAAAAATCCCAAGCTAGATCTCATTTTTCACATGGATTTAGCTGCTCAGACTTTTTTTGTCTTTACTCCTCTCAAAAAATTAATGGAGAATAATCCTTCCTTCTGGGTCTGAATCACCTTTGGAAAAAAGACAATAAAATGCAACAGAGACTGAAAATTGTATAATAAATTGTATAAAAAAGAGATTTTTACTGTGTCAGTTGTTGCTTTAGTTTAGTATGAAATCTGCTGGAATATTTGCTGTTAAACAGGAAGGCCTTTGAATTTTCCAGTGGCCATCTTTTGATTTTACCATCCTAATGTTTGAAAACACCACTTTTATGGATACACAGTATAATTTATATTCCCTAAGTCCAGCAGCAGCGCCTAGCAAGATAGGAAATTCAGCATCGTGGTGTTTTCAGGTGTAAATGTGTACGGCAGAGGGGTGGGTGTGACCCCGGTAAACCTCGGCTGGGTTCTGGGGGTGCGAGCCGAGTTTTGGGTCCGGCAGGTTTTGGGGTCGGGGCGCGGCGCTGGCGGCGCTCCCTGGGCCAAGGGCTCCCCCGCGTGGCACTCGCCGGGATCGCCCCGCTCGGGGAATCCGCTCCGTGCTCGGAGGGAGAAACCCGGGCGGCTTCGGGAGCGCACAGCCCTGGCAGCGGCAGCCGGGCTCACAAATGCTCACATGCCCGTAATACTCTGCCTACACAGCCTTTACGCATGGTTTATGAACTGCTTTGCAAGTGTTATCACATGGGAGCATTTGTGTTGCTTTAAAACACTTCCCCCCCCTACATTTATCAGCTACAGCTATCATCTGAGGTACTTGAACCTGACATTGAGGGGTTTTATTCTGTAGATTGTTGCGTTACTTCTGGCAAATAAAAAAGTAGAAAATATTTCAAACTTTTGAAACTAGGCAGAAAGGCCAAACCTGGATCCAGTATAAATGCTCTTACCTAATTAATACGTGCTGAAATAATCCCAGAACTAGTTCTGACAGTGATGTTAGCTTGTGCTGCTGTCATGTACAACCAGCAGGTGGGGGTAAAACGTAATGAAACTGCCATGGATAAGAAAAATGGGAAAATGGTCAGGATCTAATCTGTTTGCCAAAGACTGGGAAATTTTTAATTTTTATGTTTTATTAACTTGTTTTATGGGGGACAGTCTTAGGTCAATATAAATGTAAAGGAAAAAAATTCCCAACTGACTGCTTAAAGCTTTTCTATATGTTGATGTCTCCAAGTGTCATGCAATTTTATGATGCAGTCAGTATAGTAGAAAATAATTCTTTTTCTGGGTCTGTTTTAATTTGATTTCTGAACTACCAAATTAGGGTAAGAAATACAGAGAGCTCTTACTTTGAGGAAAGTGCATGTATCTGTCAGCAGCAGAACAGTAATGTCCTTGCCTCTCCTAACTTTGCATATTCTAGCTCTGTAGTTTAATATTCTGTAAATGTGGTTCCTATGTACTACTAATGTGTTAATTTCTGCATTCTAACTTTTTAAAAATCACCCTGGATGTGCACCAGTCTCCTCCCCCTTAAAATACTCTGTGTATTCTGCAGCTCCTAAGCACTGTTTTATGTTGTAAGATACACATGTAATAGAGCTGCTGAAATTGGGACAAGCAGATATTAAACTCTGGATTAGGTAACTGAATGCATTCTGTCTTCAGTCAGAGAAAACTGCTGAAATAAGACTGCTACCACTATCTGGTTGTATTTCTGCTCTTGCTCGGGTGTCTTTTTTGGGAGAAAAAAAGGCACAGACTGCTGGAGTTAATGTCCCCTAGTAAGGGCTGTTAATGACATTCTTGCTGATGTTGCTATGCCTGAATGTTTCTCAAATGGTAACAGGAGCTTCCTGGCAAAGCAAATTCTAAAGGAAAAATCCCCCTCTTTGTTAACTGGAGTTTAGCCACCTTTAGGCTGTCTGTTTTCTTTAGCAAATGAGTGTTATATTTCACGCATCTTTTGGAATTTTCGTGTTTTGTTTTCTGTAGCCTATTTGGCTGGGTTTGGTTGCTGGTGTCCTGCTGCTGTCAATTGCTGAAGAGGTTCTTTTGGCCCCTGTCTTCCTCCTTATCTCTTTTATTTCTCCTTCAAATTTGAATGCTGTCATTTGAGCAAAAAGGAAGTATATGGCAGAAGCACTTTTTGAGAGGGTATAGACAAAGATCACTGCTGATTGTTTTACATTTGGATCTAACTGCAGAAATTTCTCTTGATAATGAATACCTCAGACATCCAGTAAATGTTTCTTTCCTTCCCTATTCAATGGACAATTTCAAGAGAAAGAGGAGCAAGCCTGTACATGGGAAGAAGGAAACAAGCAAAGCTGTTAGTTCAGATTTTTTATCATGGGGGAATATTCTTTTTTTGAGTGATATTCAGGTGATATAGTCCTGCAGAATTGTGGAAATGTGTGTGCCTTGGAGAAGGTGGGGAACTAAGCTTGTTTTTCTCTACAGACTTTTTTTTTTAGGATGCAGAACATGTGACAGTAGTTAGACCTAAATTGCAGATGAGCTTCTGCTTTTATAAAGAAGAAGCACTGCATCCTGCACAACTTCTAGTAGGGTGATTGATGATGGATTCATGTTTAGGCACCAGAAGCTGGTTATTCAGAAAGTGTTCAGCTTAGAAAATCTTAGTAGAGCAGATACTCTAATGGAGATTAGCTATCACTTCAGGTTGTTTTCTAAACCCTTTCTCTTCCTACAGATGTCACATGTGTCTTACAGATGTCCTCCTTGCAGTCAGGTGCTGATTTTTCATATAGATCACAGAATGGCTGAGGTTGGAAAGAGCTCTGGAAATAACCTGCTGCAAGCAGGGTCAGTCATAGAAGGCTGCTCAAGGCACTGCCCTTTTAGGTTTGAGTATGTTGAAGGATGGAGATTACAAAACCTGTGGGCAACCTGTATCACTACTTGAGTACAGTGGCAGTGGAATATGTTGGGGATTTTTAATTTTTGTTTGGGGTTTTTTCCTTCCCTTTTATGAGTAAGTAGATTTCTCACTTTTTCAATTCATGCTATTGCCTCTTCTCAATTCACTGGATACCACTGTGGAGATCTGACTGTTTTCCTTTCTCTCCCTCACCTGATATTTATACATATTGTTTAAATCTCTCTAAGTCCACTCTTCTCTGCTCTATCCTTTTGTCCAGCCTGTTGAGATTCATCAGAGTTGCAGGAGACTACTCTTCCCCATCCTGTCTCTTGAGCAGATTTGCTGGGGATGTGTCCTCTCCCATCGCCCAGGTCACTAATGAAGGTGTTTAACCCACCATCAGCCCTCTGGGGTGTATGTACCACTGGTGGCACAACCCTGGGAGCCCAGAAGCTCAGCCAGTGTTCACCTCAGAGTCCATTTACCTTGCCCATATCTCTTTAATCAAGCTATGATGTTGAAAGCCTTATAAAGTTGAGATAACAATATCTACTGCTCTCCTTTTGCCTGCTGAGCCAGTCATTCCATTGTGGAAAGCTGCTGTTACCATGATATCTCCTGATTTGGAGGTGATGATGGCATTTGTGTGCTGCTCTTGTTAAAATCCACGGTTTGCCAAAGTTTCTCTTGAAAAAATGTGGGAGGGAGGGAATATACAGAACTGGATTTTGTGAGATTCACTGAGAGTAGTAAAATACTTTTGTCCTGAAAATTTCTACAATGGTTCTCTAAAGAGCCTTCAGTGAATTTGTGGAAGTAATACACCTGAGCTTGCTGCCAAGGTTTCAGACCTTTACAGCTGAAAGGTAAGTTGTATCCAGTTTTTGTTTGAAGATCATTATGCAGAGAAATGAAAGTTTTTCAGTAGTGACCTGTAAATAATTATATCCATAAACTCCTGGCACTTGTATATATACTACATTGTTATGTGTAAGGGAAAAAAATGATGTATATTTAACTGTTAAAATGTAGAAACTTATAATGTAAACTTTTTCTTGTTTGTTACAGGTTTGTGGAATCTTGCCTCTCTTTTTTCAAATCTGTGTTTGTTTGTATTGATGCCCTTTGCGTTTTTCTTCCTGGAATCAGAAGGATTTGCTGGCTTGAAAAAGGTAGGAAAACACTATTAAATACAGAGTAATTGCAGTATATATTTCATTTTCAGCCGTCATTTCTGATTAAACTAAAATTCCAGATTGGGGAGGATTTGGTGCTGGGATGTGTGTGCTTATGTGAAGGTGTATAAACAGCTGTACTGTCTGGCACAGGCCAGGTCTGTGGGGGAAAAAGGACTCCTTAAAACCCACATGTACTGAGATCTTTTTTGAACGAAACAATTCAATCAAGATTTTACTTTTTGGAAGGTAATTGTTTTGGGATGTTAAAAGGAGAGAAGGTTCAAAAAATGCATGTGAAGTAAAATAACAAGGAAAAGAAGCACAGGTTTCTTGCTAATGGGAACAGTGATTAAATAACACATGACCCAGAGAAAACAAGCTTGATTTGTTAATTTTAAAGATATCAAACATCCCAAAAAAGGTTCAAATGTGGTCAGTGTTAACAATAACATGTTAAGAAAACTGTCTTAAATGGGTAAAGAATACCATAAAATATTCAGCTTCATTGAATATATTGAGGTTGAGAGGGCTGAGTATTTCAGTGAAGCAGGGAATTTGGCAAAGCAGTTTTTGAACAATGAGATGATAGTGATTATATTAATATGTGAACGTAAATAAACACAGTTAAAAATTACTATAATGGGAGGCACATCAAAATTAGTTTCAAATAATAAATATCAAATAGATTAAACTGCAATGACTGTCTGGGACCAATTGTAGCAGGTTTCCGTTAATCGTTATCGTCCAAATGATGACACTTTTGTTTTTAATGATACTACACTTGGGGGAATTCTGTTCCCTTTGGATGACAATTGTCAGAAAGCAAAGGGTCTTGGAAAGTGATCTGGAAATCTGGGGAATGAAATGAATTAAAAGATGGATGCAAAAGACTATTAGTCATTGAAGCACAGTATGTAATGTGAAGCCACCAGGTGATAATTGTATTTGAAAGGAAAACATCATTCCTGGTTGCATTGACAGGAACTGGCATGAAGGCAGTGAAGTTGCCATTTTGGTTCTTTGTGGGATTAGGGAAAACTAAACTGAAGTGCAGCATTCAAATTGGGATTTTTGCGTTCACTTGAGAAAAAACAGAGGACAGCAAAACAGACAAACAACTTAGAAACTACTGTGTGAAGGAAATTTTTAATTCAGAGAAAATAATGTGGAGAAACAGAGACTTTTTTCCATAGCAGAAGGTAGGGGGGGATTACAGCAATGCAGCTATGTCAGAAAACACCTGCAGGGCCCAGCCCAGGTGGTGTGTAAATGTTGTCTGCTGTCACCTGCACTGAGCTAATGCTGCTGCAGCATTGCTGTGCATTGACCAAGCTGCAGAAGTATCCAGCTCACTTCAGTTATGAATTTGGGTGACCAAACTGATGCATTCAGCTTCCAAGGAGTTTGGTGATGGAATGCTGGTTTAACCCTACTTTCCCATTTTGGCTGGAAAACACTCTCCTTTCTTCTTCCTTCACTTCAGGTATATACAAGGCTGAGAACTTTTAGCAACTCTGTCCTTCCAGTTTTCATGTGGAGGCCACTCCATTTTCCTTTTGATGCTTAAGTATCTAGCCACAGCTAATATTTATCTTCTTAAAAATATGTTAACTAATTACAGTGGGGTTTGTATCTCCTGCAATGCAGCAAAACTAAGGATGCTGTCCATTAGCATCCCGGGTAAGGTACTTCTGCTTGGAGAGTTCTCTTGACTCCAACGGGTGCTCTGTGTATCCCAGCTACATGAAACCTGCACTTCACATGAAACTTTTACTATTAAAAGGGTAATTTTCTTGTGATAGTGGCTATCAGTAAATCCCATTCGAGATAGATCATCATTGCGTGTTTATGCTTGAAAGCATTTGTGAAATGAGAGGGATAAGATACAACCATAGTCTTCTGTAGATGCCAGGGAAAAGATGATTGTTGGTGTTTTAGGGTAGTTTTGCTTTTAGTATCAAAACCTGGGGGAGGGAATTCCATTTTGGAATTTTTTTTACTTTGAGTTCTGGATGTTTTTTGAACATCCAAGAAGCCAAGTGTGATTCCTGGTACAAATACTCCAGGCCTTTATGCAATGTCTGTTCTACCTCACTGCTCTATTTAAAATTATCCAAAATGGATGGAATTGTTTTGCCTGTTTTGAGTGAGCCTTAAAGCTGCTGGTCGAGATTGAGGAATTGTGGTCTGTTGTAATATGAAAATACTTTGTCTTTGATTGCTTTTCTTGGAAAGTAAGTGGCAGATGGCACTTCTGGACTGAGTTGATAGTTAAGATTAAATGTGCTATTCTCTTCAGGTGCTGATGGTAGATAAATGATTCTACTTGTAATAATTGCTGTATATGTTTTAAAGAATTACATCACATAATTGGGTCATTAGAATCTGGGAAAATTCATAATTAATTGAAATCAGGATTACATATAAGATTTTCAGTTCTAGCATCTGTGAAGGAAACATATTTCCCATTGTTTTTTACTTTCTGTAGATTTTTGTCATGTTTCTGACCTCTCTTCTGAGAAGATTTTGAGACCATGATTACTTTGTAGAATTTTGGTATTTGGACAAATTATGTAGTATAATACTACTAATGAAGAATAATACTTTGTCATTCATCACATCAAACTAATGGCCCAGAGAGATAAAACAGTGTTCAAATGTTATTACTGTTCACTGGAAAAACAGATTTTAGTGTTCTCAATTTAAAAGAACATTTTATACATTTGGTGAAACTTGTAGCATTTAAGAGAAGAATGATCTACTGTAAATGTGAAGACATTCAGTAAAGAAGTTTGGCATGGATCTTTAATCTCTCATTTGGGAGTTGGGAAAGCAGTTGATTCTAGATACCCAGCTCAGATCAAAATTTGGATAAAAAGACTATTCCAGTGGAAGCTTTTATGCAGGTCATCCTGTCATTGAATTACCTTCATCATAATGACTAAATAGGTCACTTGGGATATAGGTGTGCACAGTGAAAATGTCTGTTTGAAAGTGTTAATATATGAATTACGTGTTGGACTTTTAATAAAAGTTCTGAAAATGCATAATTAAAAGAGTTTCATTCCTGAAATTGAAATGCCTTTTTTTTTTCATTTTCAAAGGATATCTTTGTTCAGATTAAATAGCAACAGTAATTTTAGTCATTGTCATGGATGGGTCTGACTCCTCATGATTTTAGCCATCTGTTTGTTTATTACAGACTATGCTATAAAAGTTGATTTTATGTATTGACTATAATAGGCAGTTGGTTTTTTTTTTCCAACCCTGATATTTCAGATAGCTTCTAGATTACTGTTGTGAGCTTTGTATAACTTTTCTTTCCATGTTCCTGTGTGGTAGCATTGCTCTCTTAACTGTTCAGAATCAGAATGGGTTTGATTAACCATCTTCCAATTTCCTATGGCTCTTTTCCCTGCCTGCCAGTATACTTTCTAAATGGCACATGGCCCCTCTTAGGGACTCACTTGGATTCCCCAGGGCAGCAGTTTAAAACAACCAAGGGCTTGCATATTGTGCAGAGGAGAGAAGCAGGGAAATGAGGCACTGGCCATGGATGGATGCAGTGCTGCCCTGGAATTCAGACTGATTCTCTGCTAGTTTTTCATAAAATGTCCTGTGTGAAAACAGAAGGGGCCTAAGTGGGTTGACTGTGCCTGTCTAAAGAGCTTAAGTGCTGCTCTTTGCTCTTGTTCATTTCCATTTAATGGCACTGGAAGAATTCAGAGGTCAGGACAGTAATAATAATCCAGCCAATACTGGAGGTCTATAAGATACATATGTATGTGCCTGTATGTCCTTGTGTGTCTGCCATGTGTGTATGGATTCACACACGTATTGTTGTGCACACGTGTGATTGGGTTTTGATACACTGTGCCTCAGCCAGTGCTAGTAACTGAGCTGTTGCAGTACCTGATACCACTTTAATCTCTTGCATCAGTATTGAAAACTGTTTTACCTCTTTCTCTGTTCTTCTTGTCTTCCTTTGTGTAGAGTCTGTGCATAAAGTTATATTTCTTGCCTAGATAATCTTTTAGTTCTTTGTCACTGATGTGCTCAGGTTCTATAGTAGTTACAAAACAAAGTGGTCAACAGTGTTTCTTAATGTCAGAATTAGCTTCATTCTTTATCATTCTCTCCAAAAAATAAAAATTGTGCTGTATGCAGTTGAGTAGGTCACAGAGCTGATGTTTCCGTGTGTGGTAACAGACTGCTTAGAAAATTACATGTGTACTGCTGTGTGAAGGAGGCAAACATTTCTGAGGAGATAATTGCTATACCTTTTCTTGACCTTTAAAATATGCTTTCTCTTGATGTAACTTCAATGGAAATTTGTATTTATTTGAAGTTGACAAAGACGTTTTGGAGTAATTTCCTCGTAAGAAAGTACAAATAGTGCAATTTGCCACTGAGAGAAACTGGAAAAACTGGGTATTGCATAATCAGAAGCGTAGAGTTTTAAAAAGGTTTTATAAAGTATATTACCTTAATACTGATCTTTGAACTTGAAGTCATAGCATAAAGTTTAACATGAGCGACAGCAACATCCTGACCAATTATCCAAATTATCCAGACATCCCAAAATGTTCAGAACACAACACACAGAGTCTGTGGATTAAGAGGTTAACTCCTGGAACATCAAAAGGAGTGCATGATAATAAAAACAAATAGTACAAAAATTTGAGGTAACTTCCTTGCTTAATTAATTAGGTAGACCAGGTGGAAGCGAAGAGGCCAGAGCTGGTGCTCAGAATGTCTATAAAGCTGAGCAACATGACAGCACAATGGAGGAGGAACAAAGATTTTTTTAATATACTTCTATCCTGTGTCACAGTTTGAAATTGTCCTGGTTTATGTCCCTTTTGGCAAACTTACATAAAAGTGACCCTGTACTGTATTTTATGACCAGATGACTTTTTTCCCAGTGGCTAATTTGTATCAGACCCCCATCTTAAAGAGACACAGAAATGAGTAGGAAGTCCAAGCCGGTTTGTCTCAATGAGCTTTCATTGCATGCTTTCATTATTTTTGCTCGTTTTTGCCACTGATCATCCATAAATTGTTGGAAATGAGTGATTAAGGAAGTGCTGCTTAGTGTTAGTGGCACATGCACATTCTTGGTATGTTTTTTGTGGGTGAGAGGAAATCGCGTACTGCACAAACAAAAAGGAAAACTCCTGCTGGGAACCTTTCAAGGAAATTTAACTTGCGTAATGTTTTGATCTTGGTGTTTATTACAGAAAATAAGAGTAATATTTCACCAGCTATTGTTATGTGTCAGCTAGTCCCTCCATCTGCTTGCCTTTCCTTGATGGCTCTTCCCAAATTCTCAGTTTATTTTTATAAAAACACCACTTAAAAATGTAGCAGTTTATTCATATGCTGAAGGCAGGTGAGCTGGGCCAGTGTTCAGAACATTTATTGTGTTGTGCTTGCTACTGTATAAAGATTTGGCTGTTGTGGCTGCAAAGCCCTGCCTGTGTTAGCAGCTGCAGCTTAACCCTTGCAAGTAAAACGTGGGGTGTAGTTCCTTTCCAGATACTAAAATCTTCTTAAAGGCAGATTTCTTCTCTTTGTCTCTTCTACTGAAGGATGGCTTTAAAAAATGTTTTGTAAGTAAAATTACTTACTTGGGGAGAAGGTGAAAAGTTGAAGCTTTGCAAAAATACTATCATTAACATTTTCTGAAACTGCTTTTTTTTTGCTGTACTCTGTTGTTAGCTTGCTGAACACCCACAATGTGTATGTCTCCCATCTCCTCATTGTGTTTTGATCCACTTTATATTTATCAATAGCAATGACTTTTCCTAGTCATGTCACTATGAAATAGGACTGAACTAAACTTAAGTTTCTGATGTATTGTGTTGCAGTGCAATGTATTTGCAAACTCCAAGTAAAAACATGGTATAAATATAGTGAAAAGTGAACCTGCTTCTTTTTTATTTCTTAGTGGGTATGGAAATTCTAATTTCTGTATTTTTCCATGTAGAAAATCTGTACTTCCAGCTCTGGTACGACTGTAGGTGTAAATTACTATAAAAGACATTTCAGTGTGTGATGACAGTGTAGGAAGTTAGCTTTTAAGTATTTACTTTTAGAAACTTTTTTGCTTATCTCAAGCAGATTTTCATGGAAAGAAATTTGTTCCTATATTGCAAAATACTGGCACATAAGTGGCTTGGAAATTCTTTCCAATATGAAATCATCTCTAATTAAAATCAGTTTTTAAAATTTGCCTTGGTTTTTCTGTAAAAGGGTTTTGGAGAGTCCAGGAATCTTGAGCCTTGTTTGCAAACAGCATTTGACTGTGCATTATGCTTTTTGCTTGTACCTCTGACTGCAATAGCCACAGGCCACTCTGTGTTATGGCTCACCAAATAGTCTTGAGGTGCCCTGTTAACAGTGGATGTTTATTTGGCATTTAAGCTCATATTTATTTGTCCATAAAATCATTCTGCATGAACTGAGACTTTAGTGCTCTGATGTCTATGAAATGTTTACTAGTATGTGACTGAATTATTGTACATTATATTACAACCCATTTACTCATTCCATTAGTAATACCAGAGACAAAAGTTGTTTATCAGTCACATCAAAGGCAGCTGTTTGTGTTTGTATTTTTGACATAAGCTAACATGTCAAGTTCAGATATGAAGTCCAGTTTTTAAACTGGAGGCCTTTAAAATGACACCACCTAAAATTTATTAGAGTTTGTTGTTGTTTGGAAGCAGATCCTGGTTATTCTGGGATTTTGATTTGGCAAGTAGCTTGATCATGGTTTTTCCTTCTCCCTATTAAAAGCTTACCTAGCTGGCAGTTGTACAAACCCATAACTTAATCTGTAGGATGTAAGGTGCAGAGTTAAGGACTGTATTTAACTGTAAATCTTGCATTAAGGATGATGCCTCTCTGGAGCCTTTGTGGGATTCCTGCTTCCACTGAAGTCTCAGAAACAGCTTGTACACAGCTAAATGTAGAGTGTACTTGGAGTTAGTAATGTAGAGGACAGCCCCATCTAATAGTAAATATGACAAGAACTTATAAGAAAGGGAAAATGAGAAAGTTTAGTATAACTTGTTAGCATGTCACATTGACAAGTGTTACAACTCTGAAAACATTTTGTGATTACAACTTCACACTACTAAGTCCTTCATTTGCGCTTCTGCAGAGGAAAGAAAAATATTCTTATCTTACAGGTATCTGTATTAGCAAATTAATGGGTGAAGAGTTTGGTGATTGTTTGGCCTACTTTTGTGGATTTCTGACTGGAATCTGTAACTCTACTGTAGATTAGTGTGAAATGAAAATGCCTTTGTAAAAGTGATGTCTCTTTGCAGCAATGTTTGTTTGCTGTCCTTTCACAAAGATGTAAGAGCATGACAATTACTACAGGTAAGTCAAAAGAAAAGGGGAATCCTGGTTGCATTACTATTCTTTTGTATTTCAAAACCTTGACTTCAGCACACATAATTTTTTTCTTTTTTTTGGCCTAAATGTCTGTATTTAGACATTTAGGATCAAAGGCTGTGCAGGACAGGTAAATAACATCCATGTATTTGACAGCTGAAGGTTGCATCATGTTTTACTGAGAGCATGATAAAAAAATTCAAGAATCAGTGGCCAGGTGAGAGAAACCTGTCATATGAGGGATAATGGCTTAATATGAATTTGGTTTTGTAGATATATAAAATATTTATCAGATTTTTATAAGATTTCTTGCTAAAGTCAGTTGGGGCACATTATATGCAAAAATCTGCCTATTTTATATTATCTGTGGTTTGTTGAATATAAGTAACAGTTCTGTATCTGAGGACAGCTGAGGGTGGGGGGGAAGTAAGGGAATGTTGGTTGTTGAACACATTGAATCAAGATGTGTTGAGATGTGATCTGTGCTCCGTTTCATGGAAGTAGTTAAATGTCAGTTGCTTGCTTCCATAAATTAGGTGGTACTTTGTTTAAAGAGGCCTCAGTGTAAGGTACAAAAAAATAGGTTACCAGGAGATAAGCTGATGGTGGAGTTTATTTGGTACAGCTTTTCTGCAGTGACTGCCTCACTGGCACTTTGTTACATGAGCAGGGGTTCAGCTTTTCTGCAGCAGTGTGTGGAGCTGAGGTTATAATTACTTTTTTTGATCAACTCTGTAATGTAGATAGAAAATCAAAATGTATCAGGTTAGTTTGTGTTCTTGCAGCATCTTAATGTGTTTGAGCTGTGGAAATCTGTAGAGTAACAAGATGAACGAAGTGTTGTTAGTAATATTGGGGTAAAAATGTTGCACAAAGAAAATGGTGTTATTTTGAAATGTGGTTTTTCTGACAGTGACTTCTCTAGCACACTGTGCATTAGGTGATGCATTTATGAGTAGGCAGAGTCATCTTTAAAACTACTTAGTTTTGGAAGCTAGCACTGGAGCATTAGTTATTCCACCTCACCCCAGCCAGGAATGGGCTGCATTGCTGAACTTTTGTGCTTTCCCCACGCCTACGTTGCCCTGAACTTGCACATTTGTGCTGTATGTAGCATGCTTGTGCTTTGTAGAATTTCCACAGTTTCTGCTAAGAGCCTAAACACATAGCTGGAAGCCTGCAAATGGAATAAGATGAGAATATTTTCCTCTGCTGCTCTCTTAGGGGATAAACGGAGTTGGTTTTTTTAGTTGATTTTAGGGTAACTTAGGGAGTTCTGCATGAGAAAAAATAAACATATTAAATACTTCTACTACTTGTAAAGTGTGCAGATGGTACATCTACCAATGCTAAGCTTGAATCTCTTAGTTTATCACTGATGCAGACTGAAGCACTGGCTTCTAAAATATTTTTTTCTTCCTAAGACACTTATTTTTAGGCAGAAATAAGTAGCTTTTAAATTTTGTCTGGATGGAATGTTCTTAATGGCCTCTATAGACCCTTCTGTTTGTGGTAGATGATAACTGTGTATCTAAAAACCCTGAGATGTAATGTTTTCTCATTTCCTTTTTTTTTTTTGGTCAGTTTTAATAAAATTTGTGTAAGAATTCAATTTAAAACTGAAATGTTTCATGGAAAAATCTGCCATGCTTTGGGAAGGAAGTATTCACATATGCAAGATCCCTGAAATGGCTGTGATTCAGACCCCATTTTTAGCCAATGGAAACAGGCAGATGCCTTTAAGAATTTGGCATGTCTGAGTTAGAGGCTTCAAGAGGCAATGGGAGCATCTTCCCATCTCAGTGTGTTTGGATTTATTTCCTGAAATGGTCAGAAACTTAAAATTGATTTGCTGTTAATTTTATTTGGAGGATGTGATTTGTTTTATAAAAATGGCTGGCTTATGCATGAGGAATATCTTATTAAGATTTGAATGTTTAAATATTTTCATATTAGTCAGTGTCTTCATTTGTGTCTCCATTGACATCAAGTAGTGACTGTTCAGATCAAGCAAAACTTTGTATCTATTTTAAGTCTGTTTATGTGCTTTTGTTACTTAATATTAAAATTGAAAAATACAGATTTACTATAATTGTAATTTTAATTCATAGAGAAGAAAATTTCCATAGAATTTTAGATAGATAGCAGAAAGGTTTAATATAATTGTCTTAATCATAAAAAGGCTATAAACATTTTTCTAATGGGTTTTCATTTATTAAATGAAACTTTATTAGCAGACACAACTTTTCATTCCTTCTCTGAAAGCAGTGGGATTTTGATACTGATAACCATCTAAACATGAGATGTTTAGATCTGTAGTCTACATTACTTATTTTATATTAGTAGAATTAATTCACATTAAGAATTGCTCTATATTAAGAATCACTTAAACTGAACTGACATCTCAAGGAAGGAGCTTGCACGCCTGTAGTGAGAATTTGTGAGGCAGACAACAACTTGATTTACAAAGGAGAAAAGGAGGGAAAACCACGGTCTTTCTCCTATCCCTGTCCATTTTTTTTGGTAGCTTTCTCGAGAGTTTCCCTCCTTATTAATAGGAACTTCCATCATTCTGATGCTTTGACCAGTTCCTAGAAGTGTGCTTTCTTCTTGGGCTTATTGACCTTATCAGAGCATTAGCAGTAGACATGACTTCAGGGGATTTACTTTTGTTTTCTTTACTTATTTTAGAACTTTAGAAGTGACCTGTGTGCTTGTACACGTCATTTTATTTTGATAACAGTCTTCAGGGTTTCTTTCTGCCAGAACCATAATCACAAATTCCAAGTCTTACTTTATACTTTGCATTACTTGTCTTAATGCTCGGCCAAGCTATAAGGAAGTTGGAAAACATCTATTTATCTTCCAATCAGGAAAGATTCTTTCTGATCCAAAAGTAATTTATTAGAGGGAGACTCATAGTGTCAGAAATCCCACAGCTCCCATGTTGTTGTTGCAGGTGGCTTTAGAAAGTCTGGGAAACTCAGTAGGTGGAGGGAGTGGAGCCTCTGAGAGCTAATTAGTGAGGGCTGGGCTAGTGAATGGAACAACAGAGCAAACTTGTGGGGCAAAGGGGTAACACTGGGACAGTTACCATTTTACTGTGATTCTTCTTGCATTTCTCATTTCCCTCCTCTCAGGAGGTTTGGGTTGTATGCCCATAGATCTGCACAGGGCAAGCTGCAGCAGGGCAGTCGTGTCCATCCTGATCAGGTGTAGGCTGCATTATTTTATTCTAATTAGTGTGCTTGCATTGTGTTTGCTATTCTGTGTAGCTTTTCCTCATTTTAGGAAATTGATATGTATTCTCATGTGTATTCTGTTACAAAATTTGGAAGGAATAATATCTCTAAGGTACTATTTCTATGTTAAATCTACAAGAATGATACCTAATGTGGAAGAGCCAGGGTTATGCTCTTTGTCTGAGTAATTTGAATCCATGTATTTGAAACATTGCCTTAACTGCTAGACAGTAAACGAATCTCACATTATCATTCTCACTTGAGAATTCCATCCAATTCCATCTTGAATTGGATAATTGAATAATCCTAGAGAAAAAAGTGAGAAAGAAGTGGTTTCTCATGGAGAAGACTCAAATCTGCAAGGAGTCCATGTTGGTTCTTAGGTTATTTTGCTGAGTTATTTGTCTGCAGTGGTGTCAACAGGAACGTTTGATGGGTATGGATCCCAAACTATTCTATAATATTTTCGTTTGGATACCCCTCTGGGACACTGAAGAAGGGAGCATAAGTTTTCTTTGGCAGAGGAATCTCTCCAGTGGATGTACTGCATCCTGAATAGATGGCCTCCTCACCAGGCATCTTTTTCTTGAGCTCTGGCTGAGGGATTTGGGTCCTTCAGTTCCAGCTTGGCAGGCATAACTCTAATGCTCATTGTTACATGTCTTTAGCCAGTACCCAAATAAATAATTTTCTTTTTTTTTTTTCAACAAAACTTTCATATTGTTTTTCTCTGTCCAATTCTTTGCTTCTTTTTGAATTTTCTGGATTTTCTACACTTATCCTGTGTAGATGTTAAGTTTGATACAGTCCTGTATTTTGACTGCCTACTCTTCCTCCATTGACAGCATAGTGACAACTGTGAAACCATTTGAGAAAATATGCTAACAGAAAATCAGCTGAAAGTTGCTGGGAATGTTCTATGACTGAATTTTTCATGTTTGTATTGTGTGAAAAATAAATATAAAATTTAAAATATACTTGTGATGAAGAGTGCTCATTTTAATCTTAAAATCCCCACTGGCTGGGAAGATTCTGAGGGAAGAGGTGGTATGGGAGAAGGCACAGTCCATGCTGGTTGCAGTCTGAAGTATTGGCTTCTTGTATGGTCAAGGAAACTGTTGTTTGTTTGTTTTATGATTTTTTTTTTTAACTTGAATCTGATGCCTGAATATATTACTTCTTGATTAAAATTTTCTTCGCTTGCTCCGTGAGGGTTCTGAGTCATTAGCAGCTGCATTTTTAAAATGAACTGAGTTTTCCTGAAACTACAGCATCTGTTTTTGACTTAGTAATTTGGGTAGTCTCATAAGGTAATGACCCCTTGACTAAATATCAGTGTGCTAAATGTAGTTTGTGTTTAATGTTGCCTGTTGCAAAATGCTTCTCCTTTATTTATTACAAGACCTGTTTGTGGACTGCCTTGAATAGGTCACAGCAAAGATTGCTCCAAGTCTGGTGTAAAACCATAGAAATGGATGAAATGCTTGACACTCATCTCTTCACTAATGCTTGCAAATTGAGAGAGAGGGGGTGTTACATGCTAAAAAATGTAATTGGGGTTAATATATAACATACTCAACCTCATACCCAGTGTAATTCTCCCTTTTTAGTGCCTCCACTTTTCCTGCAGATGTTATCATGTGTGTTTGTTGCCATCAGCCCCTCACTGAACAAATCTTGAGGTTACTAAGACTCCTTTCTGTCATGTGAAAACAATGGGAGTCATGTGTACTTTAAATGTGCCATGATTGCAGAAATGTTTCCCAGGCTTTCCCCATGGGTCAGGGCATGGTGTAAAAAGTGATATTTACCTACCTTGCAAGAGGTCAAGATGTCCAAGCAGAACTGTGTTCAAATATTCAGCACCATAGAAACTTAGTTAGCACTCTCTGGTTTTGTGTGTAACATGTAATTTTTATTTCATTGATGATAGGCTGTTTTATTTATTTTTTCTTTCTGCACAATTGCAACCAAATTAAAATGTGGAATTAACAAAAACCATTCCATGTCTCACATTGGCAGTGTAGCTCCAAAAACGTCCATCTTTTAGGAGCTAATAATATGTTCATCAAAATCTCTATAGCCAGGTAATGTTCCAACAAAGAAATACTTTTTCTTAAGGTAAGAAAGGGGCTGTAGTTCTTTGACTTTACCAGGAATTTTACCCCTTGCAAAAAGAGAAGATAACATATTGAAAGGTTTTCTAATAATTCATCAGCATTAAAACAAAAGAACTCTAGGTAAATATCTCTACATGTGTGTTAAAGTCCATATAGCATTAGGCAGCATTAAAAACTATGCTTACATTTCTGAAGAATAATATTTGTGTTTCTAATCATAACTGACAGAGCATAAATTGGCAAAAAATGGCTCGACTGCTTTCATTTATGTAATAACTCTTTCCCAAAAAATAGCAACTTGTGCATTTCTGGCACAGGGTTGTGCCACTGCTCGGAAGATAACATTATCTTCCACAGAGTCTTTCCTGGAAGATGGTGCATGTCTTGCCTTAGCATTGCTGGAATGGCAATTGTCAGAGATTTCCTTTACACTTTCCAGAGTTTACATGGGGTTCTTAATGCAGAGAGGAGCAGACAGGCTGGTTTCTTGCCTATGCACTTGCCTTTGTGAGTCAGGAGAGATCCCTGTGCCAACTGCCTGAAACTTGGACAATCAGTGTGCAGAGCAAGATCTTCACTTGTTACTGGTGCCAGATCAATGGCAAAGCATTTTGTATTGTTACATTTGTATAATTCAAAGCAGTTACAGAATTTTAAATGGGTTGAAAAAAAAACCCCAATACTTTTGTCTCCATTATCAAGAAATTTTCTTTCTCATTACTGAAAGGCTGTAAGAACCTATCACCACACATACTATCTTCTAAAGTAAAACTAGTCTCTAGGTGAACACACATAGCAGGAAAGTCTTAATGTGTTGTAAGTGGTGTAATAGTCATCCCTCAACACAAATGTACTGCAGGGAAGAGGTGCTTTCCTTGGTAATTTCGCTTTCTGAGTTGCTTGTATGACATCTGTTACCCTTCAGGACTGTTGTTGCCATTTGTACTTCATTGGGTTTTTCAGATGAAGAATTTGGCCATGTGCTGTTTTGTAATATCTTTTGGCTATTTGTCATCCAAGATCTGTATTAATCATAATGGAAAAGAAACATGGTAAGATTTTGATGATGCCTTCCAGAGTATCAATTAAAAATTTGTCAGAACACTTCTGAAATAATTAAAACTTTTCCTGCTAAAATTAGGCTTTTCTGGAAACACGACCCCTTAGGCTTGGGCTCCAGGCAGCATAAGTAGCTCAGGATTAAACTATAAAACTTCTGAATGTCTTGACAATTGAATTTTAAAGAATTAGAAATCTGAGAGTCAGATATTTCTAAGGCTGTATAAACCACAAGATTCTTAGAATGTATTTGTAAGACAGCTTTTATTTGTGGGCAGGCCTTGAGAGCTTCAAATGCTTTTTTTTTTCACTCTCCCCATTAGTGCACAGAGAAAATGATAGATATTACTGGGCTTCTGGCAAGTTGCAGTCTGCTGGGATTGATGTGTTAAATATCTTTCCTTTAATAAAATACTTCACTTGGTTAAGTGCTCGTGTTAAAGAACTAGGTGGATTTTAAAAATATGCTGTAAGTAAAAGTGTAGGTGAGCTGTGGACTTGTAAGCTGTGAAACTTTGAAGTTTAAAAAAAAAAAGAAGGTGGTGGTGGGGTTTGAGGGTATAATCTGTCAGGCCTTTTCCCCAATTTTCTTGATAAACAGTTAAATTACAATTTCTATTGGATTATAGTAATCTGCTTCCAAAAGTTTTTGTATATAATGTTTTTTTTTTTTTTTTATCTTCCACAAGAGACTCCTTTTACTGTGTCAGTCAGCCTGTTAAGATGTCAGACTTCTGCTTAGGGACAGTTGGGAACCACACAGGAAATTGACTTCTGGGAGTGACTTTTGCTTGATGAATAATCTGAAACTCAACTGGAGGAATTTGTAAGGTGTCGGTGTGTTCTGTTTTCCTGTTCAGCAGTTACCAAAGATGATGTTATGTGCTTGTAGTGCAGTGATAGTCGGTGCTTGTTCTAGATAACTTCATGGAAAAATAAAGTGGAGTTACTGAAACCAAAGCCACTGTTGACTAAGAGAAGTACCACCTTCCTCCAAACTGGAAGGTGTTTGTGCTTCCTAAACAATGATCCTGAGTGCATTTTGGGAACACATCCCTCTCATTTATTGACAGGCAGAGCAGTTTATGTATGAATTGAAGACCAAAGATCAGACTCTTTTCAACACTTCTTTGTTTTTAGCTTGCATTAGTTTTATCCTGCTGCTATTTGTGTTTCACTTCCAGTTCATCTCCTCCTTCTTAGTGTTTACAACCCTCCTTCTCTGCATGTCCCTGGAAAGTAGGAACAACCCAAGTGTGTACAAGAGTTGAGGGTGTTTTATGAGCCCCTTCTCTTCCATTAAAAAGTCTGTTCATGTCATTCTTGTGGTTTTCTTTTTTTTTTTTTTTCCCCCTGATATCTTTAGGCAGTGTCTGGAGAAATAACCATGCTTTATATTGCTTCATCTATTTCCATTGATGAAAATATGTCCTGGTTACAGATTCAAATTTTCTAATTTTTGAGTGGCAGATAGTCTTTCTAATTGCAGGCTTTGTTCTAGACAAGTTTGGTGTTTTTTTTTTTTTTTTTTTTTGAAAGGAATATATTTTTCCATATCCTCCTACTTCCCTTATTTCTTTCCCACCCCTTTCTCCTCATGCACACAAATGTAACTTGAAGTCATACTAATATTCTTAGTGTATAGCAATGACTGTATGAAAGCCCACCACCTTAACATGTATTTCAATTGTCCACTTAATTTTATAATATCAAACTTAATCACATTTTATGAAAATGAAGCCAGTGTATTTTTATATTTTTATTTCTAAAGGCTATGATTGTGTTCATCTCTTAAATTTACAGCACAGGAATGTTATTTAGGGCAGTGTAGTTAATGCTGGACTAAAATCTGAGTTTGATATTTTAATTGATAGTGGTGTTGAGGTTGTTTTCCTTATGCCCACCTGTAATAAACAATATAGATATTTTTAGTCTATATCAGTCTGCATCTTGTGTTTGAATTCTTCTTTAAGTACTAGATCACGGGATAGCTACTAATCAGTGTTTTTTGTCACTGGAGGCATCCTGGTGCTTTGTGTGCTTGGTTTGGAGGGTGTGTTAAGGGTGAAATAGTGTTTGTGTAACCAAATGCAGTTATGAAAGCTGAGATACAGAACCACCTTCTGAAAAACCCGATGCAATCTGTTTGGTTGTAGTGCTGAATTAACTTTGTCCTTGTTTAGAATGCTGATTGGAAATAGTCTGTGTACCTACACTTTGTGTTTTCTCATATTGCACTGATGTTCTGTGGTGTAGATGGAGCATGAGAAATAAATGTACTCTACAAGCTGATTTCACATCTCCAGGTTTAGATGGGATTGTTTTGGAGATGTCAGGCTCTAATGCTCCTTTTCACATACAGAGGAAAAAATGTGAGGAGTAAATGGATTCAAAAAGTGCAACAGGTATTATGTGAAGTAGAAGTGGCAATGTCTTCTGTGCTGGGATGTTTGGTTCATCTAAGAAATTTGAGTAATGTAATGGAACTGTGGGAGAGAGGTGAAATGACTCAAAGAAGAAATACTAAGTCAAAACCAAAATTCCAGGGAAGAAGTTTTTGCTCAGGAAAAAAAAATAAATAAAGCACTGAACTTCAAGTTTTATTTGGATAGTTTTGCTTTATTGAAATAAAATGAAATACTTCTTCCATGTACCTGTATCTTTCTGAAAGTCAGGAGTACAGATTCTTGCCCAGCTCTTAAATTACTGATGTTACTAATAATAGTGTTCAAGCTTTATTTGTCAACCTGAATAAGCCAAACTACCCTCAGCAAAATTAAGAAGTAATAAGGGTATCTAAAGTGCATTTCTTACTACTTTTTTACTGTGAGGGTGCCTGAGTACTGGCAGAAGTTGTCCAGAGAGGTCTTGGTGTCTCCAAACTTGGAGATACTCAAAAGATGCTTGGACATGGTCTTGGCAGCCAGCTCCAGGTGTCCCTCCTTGAGCAGGGGGTGGACCAGGTGACCTCTGGAGATCCTGCCAACCTCAATCATTCCTTGATTCTCCAGAGGTTTTCTTGGTGTGCCCCGGGGGGGTGTGAAATTCTGTACCTTTCATTCCTTTCCAATAGCAGCTATTTGGCAGGTACTCTAATGTATGTAAGTATGAACTAATCTGCCTGGAACATTAATGTTTTTACAGGGCACAGTCTTATAGGTGCCTAATTGAGATTAAGTATTTACCTATGTGCTTTAGGTGTCTTAATGTCTTTTTTATCCTGGACCATTACCAAGTATTCATTAGTGTCTATGACAGAGTATTTCTATCTAGTCACTCACCAAAAATCTTAAAAATATTATTATTTCACTATTTTAAATCATCATCAGACTCTGAATCCTAGTATGTGAAATATAAAAATTGTTCTGCCCTCAGCAGAATGGAGTGAGTTGTCAGTGGTAACCTTACTGTTGTGCAGAGAGGACTGGTAGAGAAGAGGAACTTGTGCTACAAGAGATCAGTGCTCGTGGGTAGGATGCCTGAGGTCCTCATTCATGGTTGGATGCAATGATTATGTAGAAAGCATAATTTTCAGGGTAAATGCCATATAAAGATTACCCTTAAGTAATCCCTTAGTTAAGCAGTGAGAGAAGAGGTTATAAAAATAGAAAAAATAATAAAGTAAAACACATTTTCTGCTTTTAACTGTTGTCTTTGAGGTGAACCTGTGTGAGAAACAAGTTGAATTCTCTTGTGGAGATGTATACTGGCAAACAAAGAAAAATAAAAGTAAAATTGATATTTGAATATCAGTCTCATGGTTCCTTAACAGCCTGGACGCCTGAAGAAAACATCCCAATCACTCTATTGCTCAAAATTAATCGAATTAGTGATAACACAGTCAAAAGTAAATCTGATTTTGTGTGTGATTTGGTATATTTATATTTGTGAATTTGGCACTCAGCTGCTGGAGTGTTGTTCCATTTTCTGACCGGAGCAGATGCCGTGGTTTGTGGCCTTGTGGCAGTGCGATGTGTGCGTGCTTGGTGGCCGGGCGAGCTGGGTGCTGGGAGCTGTGAGCTGTGCTGGGAGCTGTGCTGGGAGCTGTGCTGGGAGCTGTGCTGGG